>PVKP010037690.1:0-21455 GCA_004027715.1 Plecturocebus donacophilus | reverse complement strand
TTTTCTTTTCAGGGCTGCCCTGCCCAGCAAGGAGGCAGCTCAGTCCCTGTCTGCCTGCAGAGGCTTTGCTGAGCTGCTGTGGGCTCCGCCCAGCTGCCGTGGGAACTTCCCTGCAGTCCTGTTTACGTAGGTGTAATTAGATCTGCCTCGGCAATAGTGGCCCGCCTCCGTAATGGCGGGTTGCCTCGGCAACGGCAGGCTGCCTCCGCAATGGCGGGCTACCTCTGTAGTGGTGGAGTGCCCGTAATGGCGGACGCCCCTCCCCCACAGAACTGGGCTGTCCCGGGTTCAGCTGTGCCCGCTGCAAAACTCTTAACCAAGAGCGCTTCCAATGGCTGTTTTAGCCGAGCCTGATCACCTGGCTCGCTGTCTCAGAGCCTTTTTTTAGTTGAATGGTCGACTCCCAGGTGTTCCAGTCGCCTGTTGAAAAGGCGCCGGGGTCTGTGTGGTTTACCCTGCGGGGACACACTGCGCAGGCTGAAACAGCGGCGCTGAGATTCGTAGCGCTTTTTTGCCTGGGAATCTCCTGGGCTGGCTCCCTGATTCAGTCCCCTTTTTAATCTGCCTTCCCGTAGCTCCACTCGCCAGTTAAAAGGGCACACAGACCAGTGGGTTTTGTGTGGAGAACCGCCGCGCCGGGGCGCAGGCAAAGCAGCCACGCCGGCCCAAACAGCTGCGCCGGCCCAAACAGCCGCACTGGCGACCCGTGGGGCTGCTCCGCCTGGGAATCTGCTGGTCTGGGGGTAATAAAAATCCGTCTGGAAATGCGGCGTCCACTCACCCTCTGCACTTTCACTGGGAGCTGCAATCCTGAGCTGCTCCTATGCGGCCATCTTGGATCTCCCCCCAGTTTTTTTTTTTTTTAACTAAGCACTTTAAATATGATATCCTACTGCCTTCTGGCCTACATTGTTTTTTTCTGAGAAGTCAGCCATTAAATCTTACTGAGATCTCCTTGAAAGTGCGGAGTTTTGTTTTGTTTTATGTTTCTCTTGCTACTTTCAAGATTTTCTCCTTGTTTTGAGATTAAGCGTTTCTACTATGATGTGTCTGATGCGGATATTACTTCATGTATTTTACTTGGAATTCATTTAACTTCTTGAATATATAGGATAGTGTTTTCTAATAAGTTTGAGAATTTTTAAACCACTATCTGATACTTCCATTGCATGGAGGTTGATGCACTTAAGGGTGTCCCAGATTTCCCTGAGGCTATTTATTTCTCTCTTTTTCCCCTGTTTTTTAAGCTTGTATAATCTGAATCAATCTGTCTTCAAGTTTACTAATTATTTATTCTGCTAATTCAGATCTGCTGTTGAGCCCATCTAGTATACTTTTCATTTCAGTTCTTGTGTTTATCAGCTCCAGAATTTCCATTTTCTTCTTTTAATAATTTTTATCTCATTACTGATACTTTGTCTTACGTTGGACATTGTCATCATGACTTTCTTCACTTTTTAAATAGCTTCCTTTAGTTCTGTGATCATGATTTAAATGGCTACCATGAAGCCTTTTCTCTTAAATTTGTTATCTGTTTGCTCTCACCATTTCTTTTGCCTGCTTTTTCTTTTTCTTTCTCTTTCATATGTCCTACTTTTCTGTTTCTTTGCATTTCTCATTATTTTTTTGTTGTTGGAAACTAGACCTCTTAGATAATATATTATAGCAACTTTGGGCACAAGTCTCCTCCCTTTCAGGGCTGGACTATTTTAGTGATGTCTATTTTCTCCTGTCCCACACTGGTAAACCTCTGATATTAATCTTCTGTGGGGTACAGCTTTTGGTATGTCCATAGTCATCTTGAGACAGTAGTGGGTTTGGTATGCCCCTCTTGTCTCTTTCCCTGGCCATAGCAAACTGTTATGCCCCATTAATTGGAGGCTGATTGCTCTATTGTTTTCAACTATGTCCTGGGTTATAAATTGGCTAATCCAATCAGATCTGGACTTCTTTGAAGGAGGTCCTTAGATCAGTGTTGTATGCTTTTTTTCCTGTAAGTTTTCTCTTTTCCAGGTTCTCGCCTGCAAACTAACTGGCTTACCATTCAGCCTGTGTCTTGAATCTATTTTCTCCCAGTTGCTTTTCACCATGACCTCTACTATTTTTGAGAACGTCTATAGGCTGGCATTTTCTCATGCTCTGTTGCAAGTGAAGTCAGTTTTTTGGGGAAGAGACTAGGAGCTATTCATTTTATGGCCTTCTTCTTCCTTTAGTAAAATACTGAGTTAGGCCCCTGTGGTTGGATTTGGGATGATGGGATATTTTCTCTGAACAATGCTCCTACTTTTGAGCCTGAGTGCTCAGTGGAGGTGGAGACTGTAGCATGAAGTCTTCATGAGTTGGTTTTCTTGGTGTGAAAACTTGTGATCCAAGGTAAGGCAACTGGGGCCCCAGTATTTTTAAAGATGCTGTGCCTGAGATGGAGTCTCTGTTCCATGAATGAAGGGTGGGGTGAAGAAGGGAGCCCTGCCTCTCAACTGCTCTCACCTGAAACAACCTCAGCAACAGGAGACAATTGGCAGTTAGAGGAGAAATATGGGTGTTGCATTCTGCCCTAGAAGAAAGCTCTCCAACTGGAACCTGTGGGAGAAGATGTCATTTGTTCTTGGCTAAGGAAGTCCAGATTAGAGTTTCTGTACCTCTTAGTTGGGAAGGGCAATGGAGAGTGGACTATGCTCAAATACACTCCTGCTTTTCATTCTGAATATTTATAGATTTATTTGAATGGATATTTCCAGGGGTTATAAAAGGATTATTTCCAGGGGTTATAAAAAGTTTTTTTTTAAATAATTTTTACTGGTTTCACTGGGGAGTAATTTTTCCAATGGTTGTTCTGGACGTCCTCTTATAATTATATTTTGCTTATCTGGATAATTCAGGCTAATATTTTCTGTCTTATAGTCAGCTGATTGCAACCTGACATCCATCTATCACCTCGAATTCCCCTTTGCCATTTAATCTCATATACATATAAGCTATGGAGGCTTTAAAATAGCTTCTTTGGGGGAACACCATTCTGGCCAACACAGTGGTCCCAATACATCAGACAGTAAGTTTGATCTGCATTGATCATATCCTCATGCTGTGATTTGGTTTGATTTTGTCCCCACGAAACCTCATGTTGAAATCTGATCCCTGATGTGGCAGTCTTGGGAAGTGGAGCCTAGTGAGCATTGTCTGAATCATTGGAGTAAATCCCTCTTGATGGCTTAGTGCCTTTCTGATAGCAGTGAATGAATTCTCACTCTGGCAAGACTAAATCAGTTCCATGGAAATTAATGGATTCCCTTGAGAATGAGTTGCTAAAAAGCCAGGATGTCTCTTGGGTTTTTCCTCTTCAGACATAACTGCTTCCATTTTGACCTTCTCTTCCGTGTTACGATTCAGCATAGAAGACCTTGCCAGAAACCATAGCTATGTCCTTGAACTGTCCAGCCTCCAGAGCCATGAGCTAAATAAACCACTTTTCTTTATAAATTACCTATCTCGGGTATTCTGTTGTAGCAACACAAAACAGACTGGTAGTCCATAAGATAATGGTATATATTAGGCATGACCAAAAGTGTCAGTGAGCATTAATATAAACAACTTTTTTCCTCTCTCTGCGTTAAGTCATGCTAGGTCCAGGCATAGTTTTCTGCACTTGTGTTAAGCAAGGTATGTGATGAGCACCTTTTCATGTCCCTATGTCAAACAATACTGAAATCAAGCAAAAAGTTTTAATTACTTTTTGCAAGAAATATTTAATTTTTGAAGACAAGACTGTGAGCCAATCAAGACTGACAGCCTGCTTATCAAATCCCCCTTTAAAACTCATTCCTCACCGTGATTACTAATCTAGATCTAGTAATTCAAAAAGTATACCTAATTTCAACTAGTTTTCTCCTTTGAAACACTCACCTTAAAATCACTCTGCTAAGGTTATAAAACCCTAAACATTTCTTACTCAAAGGTTGGAACATTACTGTTTTTTAATCGAGAAGGTGTGTGTGTGTGTGTGTGTGTGTGTGTGTGTGTGTGTGCATGCGTGTGTGTGTGTCTGTGTGTGTGTGTCCCTTATTATAAGAAGTCTGAACAACCAAGCTTGGCTTGATCATCTGATTTTTCTGATGACGGTTTTGTGAAGGTTACAGTTGAAAATGTGACAGTCAATCACATGAGTATAGACAAGATATTGACTGCAATGTACAAAAGGAACAAATGAACTATATTATGAAAATGCAGACTGCTTATTTTTTGAATATTTGTGTGAACTGTCTTTTCAATAATGAAATTGGAAGCAGGGAGATAGTGCTGCAACTGTTCAACCGCAGAATACTCTAATGAGGAAATAGGGTCTGAGAATAAGAGTAAGTGGAAGCTGTCAGATTATTGCTGCTTTATTTCTCTGTAATTTTCTATGCTGTACCTATTGGTAAAATAAATAGATATGATTTGTTTCCTTCTTTTGTTTACTTATTTCTTTCTATTCTGTCCATCTGTCAATAGTGAGCTAAAAGGAGTTAAATATATGTTTTCTTTTTTTATTTTCCATCATGAAGGAGAAGTTAAATAGTTCTGAATTTTTTTGCAAAGCATTTCTACTAATTATTTAAATTTAATATTATCTGAAATAATATTAGATTATTACTGATATTTGTGTCAACTGTATATACAAAATAGAAAGTCCATCGGGCGTGGTGGCTCACACCTCTAATCCCAGCACTTTGGGAGACCAAGGCAGGCAGATCATGAGGTCAAGAGACGGAGACCATCCTAGCCAACATGGTGAAAACCCGTCTCTGCTAAAAATGCAAAAATTATCTGGGCCTGGTGGTACTCGCCTGTAGTCCCAGCTACTCAGGAGGCTGAGGCAGGAGAGTCACTTGAACTCAGGAGGTGGATGTTGCAGTGAGCCAAGATCGCGCCACTGCACTCCAACCTGGCAACAGAGTGAGACACCATCTAAAAAAACAAAAGAAAACAAGAAAACAACAAAAAATAAATTCTTAGACTTATCAAACAGAAAGAGGTCTGGAGCTGAGTAGTCCAGGAGTTTCCAACCCTGGATGCAGGCTGGAATCACCTGTTGAGGCCATATCTCTGAGTGTTTAGCCTTGGTTTTTCCACCGGTGATTTTGATACATAGTGTGAGTTGTGAGTTGATAGTAGTGATATAATCCATCTCCCATATAACAGACTTTGGGAAAAAGAGGTTGCCAGAGGTTGGAAATTTTCACTGAAGGCTGTCAAACTAACAAGTGGTAGATGTGAAATCATAATGCATGAGTTTTGTTCTCAAAGTTAGAATCCTAAATAAATAAATGATAAAAATAAAACTGAAGTTATAATGCATGCCTTGAGACATTTTATATTACTAGCTAATCTTCTAGGTAATGACTGCAGTATCATGGTTAAATGGTTAAATTCAGAATATTCTGATTTCTATGCATTATGGTTTAGGAAACTGCAGCCTGTGAGCCAAATCAAGCCTGCCAGCTCTTGTATGACCTGGGAGCAAAGATTTGTTGCATTTTTAAACTTTTGTGAAAAATTTAAAGGAAAATAATACATGTAACACATGAAAATTATGTGTAATTCAAATTTTACTGTTCATAAAGTTTTATTAGAATACAGCCATAGTTTTGTATTTATATATTGTTTATGATCACTTTTATGTCATAGTAGCAGACTTGAGTAGTTGTCACAGAGACCATATGGCCCACAAAGCTAAACATATTATATTATCTTGTCTGTTATGGATAAGTTTTGCCAACTCTTGCTTTAAACAAAGAGTTAAAAATTCTGGATCTGTGCAAATCAGTGAGTGTGTCTAATAATGCAGGATATGGAGTGGTTGAATGCATTCTTGGGCATGCTCTTCTATATATTTCTTCAATATCACTCATTATTCTATTTGACTTTAATTGCGTTCTGCAGTTATGTTAAAGATTAATGATGCACTCAGCTTAAATCAAGATTCACAGAGATGTGACCATATAACAGAGCAGAAGGCATAATAGTTACAGATTTACCTTTTTTTTTCCTCTAGAGAAATTCTGAGGTTTTAAAGTGTAAGAAATTTAAGTAATTGTAGTAAATCTCTCCCAGAGGATGCATAGCTCTGCCATATTCTTGTCATAAAGTTGACAGTTCACCTATGCTATCTTACTTGGAAAAATATGGTGAGATGATGTGCAATGTCAGTCATTTTGTACTTCAGAATAATTGGGTTTAATTGAGCAGTGAGTATATATAATATTTGCATAACTCTCTAGTTGAAAAAAAGAACTTCAAAACTCTGTGCCTAATGAAATATTAGTGATTGTCACTAAGTCACTAATATTTGTGTATCTATGTCCCCAAAACAAGATATTGTTTAGTAATAGATACAAATCTTTGAAAGGCTTTTCAGTACAGACGAAACTACTAAATAATATTTACTGTGGTTAATGTGCCATGGGATGGTGAGATAACATTCCTATTGATTATATAAACGTTAAGTTTACCTGTGAATCATTGGCAATTAAACAACAGTACAGCAAGGGTAGTGGTAGCAGTAGCAGCAGCAAACATGGCTTTAGCACCTTCTAACCTTCTGTGTGCCCAGAATGGTTTTAATACTTTACAAGACTTTTTTAAAAGTTTATACTTTAAGTTCTGGGGTACATGTACAGATCTTGCAGGATTATCACATAGGTGTACACATGCCATGGTGGTTTGCTGCCTCAATCCCCCCATCACCTACATTAGGTATTTCTCCTACTGTTATCCCTCCCCAATCTCCCCACTCCTTGCTTTCCCTCCCCTAGACTCCCACCCCCCAACAAACACTAGTGTGTGATGCTCCCCTCCCTGTGTCCATGTGCTCCCATTGTTCAACACCCACTATGAGTGAGAACATGTGGTGTGTGGTTTTCTGTTCTGTGTCAGTTTGCTGACAGTGATGGTTTCCAGGTTAATCCATGGCCTTGCAAAGGACATGAACTCATCCTTTTTTATGGCTGCTTAGTATTCCATGGTGTATATGTGCCATACTTTCTTTATCTAGGCTATCAATGATAGGGATTTGGGTTGGTTCCAGGTCTTTGCTATTGTAAACAGTGCCACAATGAACATATGTGTACATGTGTCTTTATAAGAGAACGATTTATAATCCTTTGGATATATACTCAGTAATGGGATTGGTAGGTCAAATGATTTTTCTATTTCTAGAACCTTGAGGAATTGCCGCATTGTCATCCACAATAGTCAAACTAATTTACACTCCCACCAACAGTGTAAAAGTGTTCCTATTTCTTCATGTCCTCTGTAGCATTTGTAGTCTCCAGATTTTTTAATGATTGCCATTCTAACTGGCATGAGGTAGCTTCTCAGTGTGGTTTTGATTTGTATTTCTCTAATGATCTGTGATGATGAGCATTTTTTCATATGTTTGTTGGTCACATTAAAGTCTTCTTTTGAAAAGTGTCTGTTCATATCCTTTGCCCACGTTTTGATGTGGTTTTTTTTTCTTGTTAATTTGTTTTAGTTCTTTGTAGATTCTGGATATTAGGCCTTTGTCAGATGGGTAGCTTGCAAAAATTTTTTTCCATTCTCTTGGTTGCCGGTTCACACTAATAATTTTTTTTTGCTGTGCAGAAGCTCTGAAGTTTAATTAGATTTCATTTGTCTATTTTGACTTTTGTTGCCATTACTGTTGGTGTTTTAGTCATGAAGTCCTTGCCTGTGTCTATGTCCTGAATGGTATTGCCTAGGTTTGTTTCTAGGGTTTTTATGGTGTTAGGTCTGATGTTTAAATCTTTAATCCATCTGGAGTTAATTTTTGTATAAAGTGTAAGAAAGGGGTTCAGTTTCAGCTTTCTGCACATGGCTAGCCAGTTTTTCCAATACCATTTATTAAACAAGGAATCCTTTCCTCATTGCTTGTTTTTGTCAGGTTTGTCAATGATCGGATGTTTGTAGATGTGCAGTGTTACTTCTGAGGTCTCTATTCTGTACCATCAGTCTATATCTCTGTTTTGGTACCAGTACCATGCTGTTTTGATTACCGTAGCCTTATAGTATAGGTTGAATTCAGGTAGTGTGATGCCTCCAGCTTTGTTTTTTGCTTAGGATTGTCTTGGCTATGCAGGCTCTTTTTTGGTTCCATATGAAGTTTAAGGTGTTTTTTTCCAGTTTCGTGAAGAAGGTCAATGGTAGTTTGATGGGGATAGCATTGAATCTATAAATTACTTTGGGCAATATGGCCATTTTCATGATACTGATTCTTCCTAAACATGAGCATGGAATGGTTTTCCATTTGTTTGTGTCCTCTCTTATTTCCTTGAACAGTGGTTTGCAGCTCTCCTTGAAGAGGTCCTTCATGTCCTTTGTCAGCTGTAATCCTGGGTATTTTATTCCCTTTGTAGCAATTGTGAATGGGAGTTCGCTTATGATTTGGCTCTCTGTTCATCTTTTATTCATTCACAAGGAATGCTTGTGATTTTTGCACATTGATTTTGTTTCCTGAGACTTTGCTGAAGTTGCTTATCATTTAATGGAGATTGTGGGGTCTTCTAAGTATATAATCATGTCGTCTGCAAATAGAGACAATTTGACTTCCTCTTTTCCTAACTGAATACCCTTTATTTCTTTTTATTGCCTGATTGCCCTGGCTAGATCTTCCAATACTGTTGAGTAGGAATGGTGAGAGAGGGTCCTCTGAAAATACTTCCAGTGTTTGCCCATTCAGTATAATATTTGCAGTGAGTTTGTTGTAAATAGCTTTTATTAGTTTAAGATACGTTCCATCAATACCTAGTTTACTGAGAGTTTTTAGCATGAAGAGCTGTCGAATTTTGTTGAAGGCCTTCTCTGCTTCTATTGAGATATTTATGTAGTTTTTGTCTTTGGTTCTGTTTATGTGATGGATTACATTTATAGATTTGCATATATTGAACCAGCCTTGCATCCCTGGGATGAAGTCTTCTTAATTGCGATGGATAAGCTTTTTGATGTGCTGTTACATTTAGTTTGCCAGCATTTTACTGAAGACTTTTGCATTGATGTTCATCATGGATATTGGCCTGAAATGTTCTTTTTTAGTTGTGTCTCTGCCAGCTTTTGATAGGATGATGTTGGGCTCATAAAATGAGTTAGGGAGGATTCCCTGTTTTTGTTATTGTTTGGAATAGTTTGAGAAGGAATAGTGCCAACTCCTCTTTGTACATCTGGTAGAACTCAGCTGTGAACCTGTCTGGACCTGGATGTTTTTTGGTTGGTTGGCTATTAATTGCTGCCTCAACCTCAGACCTTGTTATTGGTCTATTCAGGGATTCAACTTTGTCCTGGTTTAGTCTTGGGAGGGTGTAAGTGTCCCATATTTCTTTTTTCTCTAATCTTGCCTTCTCTTTTTATTTCATTGAGTTGATCTTCAGTCTCTGATATCCTTTCTCCTGCTTTATTGATTTGGCTACTGAAACTTGTGTATGCTTTGCAAAGTTCTTGTGCTGTGTTTTTCAGATCCATCAAGTCATTTATGTTCTTCTCTAAGCTGGTTAGTCTCATTAGCATTTCATCTAAGCTTTTTTCAAGGTTCTTAGTTTCTTTGCATTGGGTTAGAGCATATTCCTTTAGCTCAGAGAAGTTTGTTATTACCCACCTTCTTAAGCCTGCTTCTGTCAATTCGGCAAGCTCATCCTCCATCCAGTTTTGTTCCCTTACTGGTGAGGAGTTGTGATCCCTTGCAGGAGGAGAGGCATTCTGTTTTTTTTGTGATTTCATCGTTTTTGTGCTGTTTTTTTTCCCCCATCTTCATGGATTTATCTACCTTTGGTCTTTGAAGTTAGTGACTTTCAGATGGGATCTCTGAGTGGACATCCTTTCTGTTGATCTTGAAGCTATTTCTTTCTTTTCTTTCTTTCTTTTTTTTTTTTTTTTTTTTTTTTTTTTTTTTTTTTTTTTTTTTTTTTTTTTTTTTTTTTTTTAGTTTTCCTTCTAGCAGTCAGGCCCCTCTGCTGCAGGACTGCTGGAGGTCCACTCCAGACCCTGCTTGCCTGGGAATCACCCGTGGGGGCTGCAGAACAGCAAGGATTGCTGCCTGTTCCTTCCTTTGGTGCTTTGTCCCAGAGGGTACCCGCCAGATGTTAGCCAGAGCTCTCCTGTGTGAGGCGTCTCTTTGGATATATAAGGGTCAGGGAGCTGCTTGAGGAAGCCGTCTGTCCCTTATCAGAGCTCCATTTCTGTGCTGCAAGCTCCATTGCTCCCTTTAGAGCTGCTGGGCTGGGAGATTTCAGTCTGCTCCAGTGGAACTGACAAACGCTCCTTTTCCCAGGTGCTCTGTCCCAGGAAGGTGGGGCTTTATTTATAAGTCCCTGATGGGCTGCTGCCTTTCTCAGAGATGCCCTGCCCAGCAAGGAGGGAGTCTAGTCACAGTCTGCCGACAGAGGCCTTGCTAAGCTGCCGTGGACTCAGCCCAGCTGCTGTGTAAACTTCCTTGTGACTTTGTTTACACAGGTAAGATTAGAACTGCCTCAGTTATGGCAGATGCCTTGCCCCCCACTGAGCTCGACCATCCTGGGTTGAACTCAAACTGCTGTACCGGCTGCGAAACTCTTAAGCCAGTGGGTTTCAGTTTACTGGTCTTTGTTGGGGTGAGACCTGCCGAGCCAGATCAAGTGGTTCCCTGCCTTCAGCTCCCCTTTTTTAACCCCAGGGAATGAGCGGCTCTGTCTCACATGCTTTCCAGGTGCCAGCTAAAACAGCCACCCAGATTTGTGCTGGAAACCTGCGGTGCCAGCAGAAAAGGCAGCCCAGTTCTGTGCTGGAAACCCGAGGCGCTTGTTGGCCTGGTGTGAATCTCCTGGTCTGTGGGCTGTAAAGACCGTGGGAAAAGTACAGTATCTGAACAGAAGTGCTGGAGTGGCCGGAAAAGTCCACAATAGCATCTGTTTCTCTGTTGGGTGGGGGGTTCTTTAGCCCGTTGAACTTCCCAGATGAAGCAGTGCCCCATACTGCCCCGGTTTGCCCTCCTTGGGCTACACCCACTGTCCAACCAGTCACATTGAGATGAACCTGGTACTTTGGTTGGAAATGTGGAGATCACTCACCTTCTGCGTTGCTCTCACTGGGAACTGTGCTCTGGAGCTGTTCCTATTCAGCCATCATGGTGGAAGCTGATACTTTACAAGTTTTAACTCACTTAAATGCTCACAGCAACCTTATACTATAGATAACTATTACACTGTAGTTAGTATATTATACACTGCACTGTACAGATGAGAAAATAGAGCACTGAGGAGGTAAGAAACTTGGCAAAGCTCACATAGTTAGGAAATGAAAAAAAAAATGGAAACAAGGCAATCTGGCTGCAGTCTTTGCTCTTAAATAGTATATTTTTTTCTCCTATAGTTTATATTAAATACATCATGTAAGTAAAGCAAGCGAATGCTCACCAAATCATGTTTTAGAAAAAAAAATTAAGATTCTAAAGATGAGACTCTTTCTCAGGATAAGGATTATGATGTATTCATATTTTTTAATCTCTTGATTCTTGTATAGTGTATAGTACAATACATAGTTGGTGCTTCATAAAAGTTTGCCAAATGAATAAACTGATTTGTGGGAAATAAATGTCATGCTGACTAGGAAGAACTGAAGTTTTCTCCAATTGTTACCTTTCATGAGGCTTGCCCCCAGTAAGTCTGGGAATTGTAGAATATTGATAGGTCTTTAATCTTGCTCTGACAACACCCTTGAGATGTAGGTAACATTTTCTCATTAGGGCTTCCCTGGCTCCTAAGGAACTATTTCTTTATGTCTCTTCAGGAATATACCTAAGGATTTTGATTCTTTTGGATAACCATTGGTGTTCATTCTTAGCTGTGATGGGATAGAAAGGTACCACCATTTTGTCTTCACTGTGTCCACTCAGTTTGGGGATCGAAGGCTTTCAATAGGCAGGGAGTCATTACAGACTCATACATTTCTTCAAGAAATCTTCATTTCACTGAAGACACCACTAGGCAAGCAATTAGTTATCATTAGGACAGCAGTCTGGAATCTGTCTGCATCTAGAACACAATATTTCATTTATGTGAGGTGATCATAGAAATTCACATTCCCACTGGCCTTTCTTGCCTTATAACCTGCATCATATGTGCTTTTCTATGGCAATTACCACATTAATTCTTTTAACAGCTTTATGAGGTGTAATTGGTATACAAAGAACTGTACACATTTAATCTGGACAACTTGGTGAGTTTCAACATATGCCAACAGCTGTGATAGCATCAGTATATTCGAGGTTACAGATGTACCCATCACCTCCCAAAGCTTTCTTGTGCCCCTATGTTTTTGTTTTTGTGGTGAGAACACTTAACATGAGATCAGCCTTCTTAAACTTTGTTGTGCCCAACAGTGTATTGTTAACTGTAGGCACTGTGCTGCAGAACACATCTTTAGAAGTTACTTATGGGCAGTTCCATTCTCAGCAAAGATTGCATTTGTCTGGAGGTCCAAAATCCTTAATTAGGTCTGTAATAGTCTCTTTGCTCTGGTCATGTCCAGTTATTGCAGCACAATTTGTTGAAAAGATTATCCATTCTCAATGGAATTACCTTTGTTCCTTGTCAAAGATTAGCTAATAGTATTTGTTGGGGTCTGTTTGTGAGCTCTCTACCATTTTCCCATTCTTTGACCTGTTTGTCCATTCTGTTTTTCCATTCTTGACCTATTTCTAGTTATTGACCTATTCTTCCATTTATCTAGCCTTTTGCCTCTATCACACTGTCTTGGTTAATGTGCCTTTTTAGTAATTTATAAACTTAAGTAGTTTAGTAGTATAAGTCTTCTTTTTCTTCAGTATTGTGTTGGCTATCCTGCATGTTTTGTCTTTTCATATAAACTTTAGAGTCATTTGTTGATGTCCACAAAATGACTTTCTAGAATTTTTGGTTGTGATTGTATCTAGATCAAGTTGCAAATGACTGTCTTTTTAACTATATTAGGCCTTCCTATTCATAAGCATGGACTATCTATCTATTTATTTAGATATCTTTGTTATTTTATCTGAGCTTTGCAGTTTTACTCATATGGATCTTGTATATATTTGTACCAAAATACTTCTAATTCCAAACTATATTTGTTTATTACAGGCTTTATGTAAAAATAATTTGACTTTTGTGCATTCATAAGGTTGTATTATACAATCTTGCAATATTGCTTATTAGTCCCAGGAATAATTTTGTTAGTTCTTTTTTTTTTTTTTTTTTTTTTAACACAGATGACAACCAGGTCATCTACAAACGAACACAGTTTTATTTATTCTTTCCAAATCTCTATATATTTTATTACCCTTCGTCTTTTAATTGTATTTTCTAGGACTTCCATGATAGTATTGAATAGAAGTGATGAGAGAAAACATCCTTGCCTTATTCACAACCACAGAAAGAAATTGTCCAGTTTCTACCATTAAGTATGCTGTTAACTATAGGTTTTTGTAGATTTTGTTTTTCCAACTTGAGGAAGTTCTATCTTAGATCTCTGAGATATCTTATCACAAATGGCTACTGGATTTTGTCAAATGTATTATCTGCACCTATTGATATGCTCATGTAATATTTCTCCTTTCACCTGTTAATATGGTGCATTATATTAACTGTCTTCTGAATGTTGAACCAGACCTGCAAATCTACAACAAATCCCACTTGGCCCTAGTGTATAAGTTTTTATATATTGTTAGGTTTTATTGGCTAATACTTTGTTGAGGAATTTTTCATTTATGTTCATCAGAGATATTGGTCTCTAGTCTTCCTTTCTTGGAATGTCTTTATCTAATTTTGAGATTAAGATAATGCTGCTCCACAGAATACAATAGGAAGTATCCTTTTCAATTTTTTTTTTTTTGGAAATTGTGGAGGTTTACTATCACTTCTTTCTTAAAGTTTCGTAAGATCTACCAATGAAACCATCAGTCTTAGTGCTTTCTTCTTGGAAGGTTATTAATTATTGATTCAATTCCTTTAATAGATATAGAATGATTCTAATTTTATATTCTTATGTCAGTTTTGATAAATTGTGTTTTTCAGTTAATTGGTACATTTCATCAAAGTTATCATATTTGTGGTCATAGAATTGTTTATAATATGCCTTTATTATTTTTTGCATCTGTGAGACAGTAGTGATGATCCTTCTTCCATTCCTGATATTAGTAATTTGTGTCTTCTTTATTTATTTATTTTTTGGCTAGGCTAGCTAACCAGTTTAGCCATTTCACTGATATTACCAAATAACTACTAATAAATATTTTAACTGCTGAATCAATAAAACTTAGTTTCAAATTCTGGTCATACCTCCCTTTTTGCTATATGAGCTTCCAAAATTCTGGTCATGCCTCCCTTTTTGCTATATGAACTTCCAATTAATCTTTAGAGTTTAAGTTTTCTCATTTGTGAATCAAAGATTATGATCTCTCTGTCTGAGTTGTTTTGATAATTAGAAATAATGTATGCAGAAAGGCATTGTATTAGTTTGTTCTTGCAGTGCTATAAAATACCATTGGACCCAACAATTCCATTATTGGGTATATACCCAAAGGAATATAAATCATTCTATTATAAAGACACATACACATGTATGTTGATTGCAGTGCTATTCACAATAGCAAAGACATGGAATCAACCCAAATGCCCATCAGTGATAAACTGGATAAAGCAAATGTGGTACATACACAATGGAATACTATGCAACCATAAAAATAAATGAGATCATGTCCTTTGCAGGAACATGGATGAAGCTGGAAGCCATCATCCTCAGCACAGTAATGCAGAAACAGAAAACCAAACACTGCATGTCCTTACTTATAAGTGAGAACTGAACAATGAGAACACAAGAACACAGGAAGGAGAATAACACATACTAAGAACTGTCAGGAGAGCGGAAGGAGTGGGAGAACATCAGAAAAAGTAGCTAATGCATGCTTGGCTTAATACCAAGGTAATGAAAGGACAGGTGCAGCAAACCACCACATGTTTACCTGTGTAACAAACCTGCATAACATGCACATGTACCCCAGAACTTTAAAATAAAATAAAATAAAAAATTACCCGAGACTGGATAATTTATAAAGAAAAGAAGTTTAATTGACTCCTGGTTCTGCAGGCTTTCCAAGAAGCATAGAGGCTTCTTCTTCTGATGTGGGCTTCAGGAAGCTTACAATCTTGGCAGAAGACGAAGGGGAAGCAGGCACATCTTACATGGCCAGAACAGGAGCAAAGGAGAGAGGAGAAGGTGCTACACGCATTTCAACAACCAGGTCTTGCGATAACTCACTCACTCACTATCATGAGAACAGCACCAGACAGATGGTGGTAAACCATTCATGAAGGACCACTCACATAATCCATTCACCTCCCACCAGGCCCCACTCTCAATACAGGGATTACAATTCGACATTAGATTTGCACAGGGACACAGATCCAAACCATATCAATCATTATCACAGTGTCTGTCATATTGTTAGAAATAAAGACAAGTTTAATGACAATACCTTATTGTGCATGTATTTTTATTAGTATGACATCAAAATATTATTCTCCATGACTATAATTGTAAAAAAATGCTGATAAACAAATTTCCCTTTAAAATTGAATGTATTTATTTTAATTTTAATGAACCTACCACACCTTATGCACAATTTCTTTCTCTGGTCAATTCAGCAGAATATAATTTCATGATATTAGGGTAATGATGAAATTGTTTTATTGCCAAAAAAATTGTGAAAGCATATAGGGAATGAGATTTGTATCATTATAATAAATCAGCAATGTTTTACTCTTGGCCTAGTTGGAAAAACACAGTAGTAGCCATGACATAATAGAGAAGAAATGAGCCCAAAGTGCATTTGGTTTTATGAACAAGAGCAATTAATGTTTTATTTTCCTGGGTGTTTGGAAATGTTAAATGCATAACTCCTATTTATTTTTGTGTTTTAAAAAAGCAAAGTACAAAAGATGTTTTTTTCAAGCTGATAATACTGCTATGCAAAAATGACCATTTAATGGTCTGAAAGACTTGTAAAGTACCATCTTCAAACTGTTCTGTTAAACAGGGGCTGAAAGTCCAGGGCTACACATTTTTCAAGGAAACTGGCAGAGCTATTGTAGCAAGGGACTTTGACAGAACAACACACACGAGTCCTTGCTGATTCAAGTAGCATTTACTGAGTTCAAATTATTTTGTTGTTGTTGTTGTTGCTTATACTGTTTCATGGAGTCAGTAAGATTTTAAATTAATATATAAAAAACTGCATAAAGATAGTTTTGGACATTTCAAAGTGTTAGAAAAATAAAACATGTCCTAAGTCCACTTTTTCTTCTCTTTCTCTTTCTCAAGGCAAATGTCAGTATTGTAAACCGTGTCTGTCTCAATAAGTAGTACAACGAAGGCTCTCTTAGTTGCTGTTTCTCCTTTGTTTTTCTTGCTCTCCATCACTACTCCCCGAACTCATATCCCCTTCACCTTGTCTTGGTTCAATTTTTGTTTTTCAGCTTTCACAGAAGCAAGATTTTCAAGTTAGATTGAGTGACAGAAATAAACTAACGAGACCTATGATTAAACAGGGAAGGCATTCTTCATTTCAGTTTTGTAGCTTGTTTGTAGTGCTTTGAGTGTCTTTTTCTACCTCTGCTGAATAATCAATTTCTCTGTACTAAGGGAAAAAACTATCAACCTCTCATCCAATCTGCAAGAATTCTTGAAATTACTTCTATCAGTCGATCATACAGTAACTTCCATAATGTCAAAGTCATGTTCTGAGCAGCCACTTACGCGTAAATAGATAATAGAGTATAGCACTAATATTTTGCGATGAGCCTAATCTGCCGCCCTCTAATTTATTTCTGGATTTTTGTTCAACCCTTTGGACTAAAACCAAATACCTCATTCATTATTTACTAAAGTAAGAAGTATTTGTTAACCATTACCAGGTACTGATTTAGGCATTGGTGATTAGCAGTGAGCAAGTTAGATATAAATTCCTGCTTTTATGAGGCTCACATTTTGGTGGCTTTCAGATAATAAGAAAAATAAGAAAAATATATACTCTGTTAGGTAGAAGTAAGTGCTAAATGATGCAATACAAGAAGAGAGGGAGCTAGGAAGTATGAATGTGTGTGTGAGAGAGAGAATTAGGAAGTTACATAGGGAAACTCTGGAAACCCTCAATGAAAAAATGACTTTCAGTGTCTATGATAAGGTAAGCCATAGGCATATTTGGAGAAAGATTCTCAAGCAAAAAGAACAACAAAGGCAAGAGACTTCAAACTAGGCAATTTCACTTCATTTTCTGCCTGACAGTCCCTGAACTATTTCACAATCACTAGTATATCATTCGTATTTTTTTGTTGTTGTTATTGAAGAGTTCAAGTATCTCTCTTTACTTCATGGATAAAATAATTATGCAAACTTTAACGACATAGTTGCCTCTCTTCTGGGAGCCTTCTCTGCTTTGAGTTCACCCTCTTTTTCACATTTGTGTAGGATAATACTAAATATTTTATTTTACCTGTTCAGTAGTCACTGGGAGGAGTGAATGGATTATTTATGTTTTTGTAGCTTTAAATATAAGTACAGTTCTGACATGATTGAAAACTTCACTGGAGCTGGGTATGATGGCTCACACCTGTAATCCCAGCATTGTGGGAGGCCAAGACAGGCAGATCACTTGAGTCAGGTGTTTGAAACCAGCCTGGCCAACATGGTGAAAACCTGTCTCTACTAAAAATACAAGAATTAGCTGGCTGCCTGGAATCCCAGCTACTCGGGAGGGTGAAGCAGGAAAACTGCTTGAGTCTGGGTGATGGAGGCTGCAGTGAGCAGAGACTGGGCCACTGCTCTCCAGCCTGGGCAACAGAGCAAGACTCTGTCTCAAAAACAAAAAGAAAGAAACAAAAAACAAATGTATGGGCTATTCATTTCTCTTTCATGCCAGTTTTATTCATTTTATCTCTCTTATTCTCCTTCTTGTCTCACCTTTCCATCCTCTAAAGAGCCACTGGACTACAGATTCTTCCTAAAAATTTAATTATTCTATTTTTATCTCGAGGACCACTGAGGAGGCAAGAATGGAGTGTGGGGCATCTGACAAGATACACTTCCTTCATTTAACCTCTGTCCTTCAATATCTACCTTATTTTGTAACAACCAGCAGAATTGGAAAGGCTGAATCACTAAGTGCTAAATTTTAACAAATCTCTGTGAAGTGTCAGGTCATTTTTCTCTAAAAGTCAAAGTGATAAAATCACTGAAGCATAGGCAAATGACATTAGAGACTTCATCTCCTTTAACTGTATAAATCACTCTCCAGATTTTAGATGCTCATTATAAATCTCATCAGTCAGTAATACCTGTTCTGTATATAACAGTGAATATATAATTTATCATTCAAATCTGGCTTTTTGTGAGATTTTATATTAATAAAATTAATATATTAATATTAATAAAAATATTAAAAATAAATCTGCAAGGCAGGCATGAAGCAGAACTATGCAAAGGAAAACTGAAATTATGTTTATACTACTTATCATGATATTTAATAGAGTCATACCTATGTCTATGATATTAATAGACTAATAACACAGTCACTAACAGAAAGAGTCCTAGAATCACAGAGATTTGGGTTTATATTCCAGGGTTCAAGAGACAGCTGTTTGACCTTGGGGACATCATTGAACTTCTCTAATTTGATTCCTCAAATCTGTATAGTATAGCTATCACTGGTTTTAATCTTATAGGATTATTTGAGGATTCATTGAAGTCAAATGTATGAGTTGGTTACCTTAGATGTTATGTACATAATGCACTCAAATGTTATGAAAATAGAGGCATAAGGTTAGTGAGCCTCTTTATATTTAAAATAACAAGGGAATGTATTAAAATAAATGTAAGAATGATAAAATATAAAATGTGTCCACAAATATTATGGTAATAAATTGGTTCCAATTTCTTTATGTATAGGTAATGACTAGATAGCAGAACTAGAGATAATAATATCTTAATATTTAGCTTAAATGTGGCTGTAAAAAAAAGAAAAAATATCAACATATGATAGAAATGGGTTTTAGTGCTTTTTATAAATTAACTAATTTAATCCCTTCAACAACTCTGTGAAGAGCTGCTCTTGTGAGGAAATTGAGACTCAGAGGTATTAAGAAGCCTTTTCTTTACTTTCTTTCTTTTATTAGTTTTTTTTTAAGACAGGGTTTCCCAGGCTGGAGTGCAGTGGCATGATCTCAGCTCACTGCAACCTCCACCTCCCAGTTAAAAGCATTTCTCCTGCCTCAGCCTCCTCAGTAGCTGGGACTACAGCTGCATACCACCACACCCAGCCAGTTTTTGTATTGTTTAGTGGAGATGGGGTTTTACCATATTGGCCAGGCTGGTCTTGAACTCCTTTTGATCCACCACTTTGGCTTCCCAAAGTGCTGGGATTACAGGCATGAGCCCGGCCAAGAAGTCTTTTCAAGGTGACCTAATAGGTAATTGTCAAAGTAGAGATTTTAAACCCAGGCAATTTGGTATCTTAACCTTTAGGATATTCTGACTCTCTTATTTTGCTTTCATTTTTGTTTGTATATTGAACAACAGAAAATGCAGTACAGGAAAGTGATTCATGAATAAGAGAAAACAAAGGAGGTAATCCCCATCATTGCCTCAGCTTAATGCTTTAATAGAGTTCCTAGGCTTAAATGCAAAGCATGTAGAATGGAACAGAGATGAGTGGTACTGCTGTGTTGAGGAGACATTTGGAGTTCAGAAGACCAAGGTACTTAAAATTTAGAAAAAAAAATTTGGAGAGGAGAGAGACTGACAGAGGATGAGCCCTAGATATTTGCAATGAAAATACATTTTCTTTTTGTCTAAATACTGAAATTTGTCTGCATGAGAGGGCATTGTCTCAGGTGAGGAAAATAATGGTTGGAGAGAAATGGTGCTTGTAACTCCTCAGAAGATTTCTATACTAAGTGATTTTTTTTGATCATTCTAACAATTCTAACTTAGAAGCAATTCTTGAAAAGGATCCAACTGGTCTCAGGTATCTTAACTATGATCTAATACAAAGACCAAGAATATTTAAAAGACTACAAAAAAAAATCCAGAAAACATAAACATAAATTCCACAACACCCAACACCCAAAACAAAAATTAACAGGATGAGAGGAAGTAGAAAAATATAATCCATAACAGAGAAAAATCAATAAAAAGAAGTAGGCTCTCAAATTTAAGATATTATAGAATTAGCAGAAAACAGCACTAAGATATCTATTATAATATAATTCATATTTTTAAAAGGTATAAGAATAATAGATGTGAAAAGAATGAAATTGAATTTTTAGAGATGAAATACTCTATCTGAAATAAAATATACCTTGGAAGATATTAACAGAAGATTAGAAACTACAGAATAAAATGTCAATAAATATAAATACATAGAAATAAAAATTATTCAAATAAAACACAGAATGAAAAAACCCACAAATATTAGCATGGCTTCTGTAGGCTACTACTGACTGAGCTACTACTAACAGGTTACTTTTGGGTAAAACAATTTGAGGCAAATACCAATATACTGAATTGGACAAATAATGGTCAACTGTGAAAATTTAACTGAATTATGTAAGGGGAACAAATGTGTGTGTGTGTGTGTGTGTGTATATATATATATATATATATGCACACTATATGTATAGTATATATATATGTGTGTGTGTGTGTGTGTGTGTATATATATATACTATATTTATATGTGTATATATATATACACATACATAAAAGTTATTTTAACAAAGTCTATGCAGCGGCTTTTGGACTCAATTCTTTGTCCTTGAAGATAAGAATGTTGCCATTCTGTTTTGCATAAGAAAGGGGTCTTAACATGGGAATTATTTATTTGTACGTTTTTAAGTGTTTTTTTCTAAACAGTATGTCAGAAAACTGAGGAGTTTTGAATAAAGAGAGTTTAGCTCAAAGAAAGACAAACAGAATTGTCAAAAAGAGGAAGGGGAGCTCTGGAAAGGAAAAGAGGGTTTTATTTAGCTTTGAGACAGTATTTTGTAGCAAGGCAGTCTTTGAGTCCTGAATGGTTCTTTGTTTTCCAGCCTCAAGATATCAATGAGATACGCATCTCTTGTTTAAAAAATAAAATTTTATAGCAGCCATCTTTAAATTTAGTTTTAAAACAACAGATTGTTTGAATGATCCATATAATGTATGAGCATGTTACCAGTCAGAGTCCCAGCAAATGTCTTGGCATGGCTTTAAACTTTCTCGTGTTGAGTTTATCCAAAGCCGTAAGGTGCAGGAATTTTCCCCATAGTTTTTAAATGTAAAGGTTGCCTGAGTACCTGAAGGCAGCTGGTCAGAGATTCAATATATGCATCAAAATTGATCTAAAACTAAAAGTAATACAGATGACTTTTTTTTTTTAATTACATTTT
>PVKP010037689.1:0-21457 GCA_004027715.1 Plecturocebus donacophilus | reverse complement strand
ACAGTAGCTCCCCCAGGCACAGCAGCTCCTGTGGCGGGAGGTGACCCTGGGCAGGAGCGAATCTTCCGCCTCTGGAAGGTGGCAGCTGCTGGGGGGGTCTCCTTCCTTCCAGCCCCAGCCCCTGCTGACTCGGGGACTACCGTGGCCCCAGATCCTCTAGGGTTCCGCGTAAACAGGGAGCAGCGATGGACCCCAGCACGCCCCCACCGCCCTCCAAGTTGGGGGATGTGTCCCAACTCATGTCAGCACCTCCCACAAACCAGACACGGAGCACTTGGGTGCGGCCCCCACTCCAGTGTTCTTTCCACCTGCAGAGCCCACGTGCAGTGCAGACCGGGAAAACTACTCATCACTCATTTGAATCAGAGAGTACTTGTTGAGCTGAAATCCATTCCTGACTTCTCCTCAGGCACCCTCTCTCCACATGGGCACCGTCAGGCGTCTGCTTAGAGAGTGGAGCCCACCGGGTCATCCGAGCAGGACCCTGAGTGTCCATGCAGATGACCCTAACGGCAAACGTCACAGAGCCCCGTCTGCAGCCGCTGCGCTCCCAGCTCTTTACATAAACGGACTCCCTCCCCACAGCCCTAAACAGGCCATCGCTGGTGCCAATCGCAGGTGCTACTGAGTGGGCACTCCTGGTGGTGTCCGGCTGCCAGCACAGACAGCCCCGCCTGGTCACTCTGCCCCGTCCCCCTGAGTGGCTCCACCCACTCAAGACCTCCAAGCTGTCTCGTCCTGCAGGCTCCTACCCTCACCCAGGCCAACTGTCCACTCCTCCCTCCCGTGGATTCAGAATGTCCACTTTATTTTTAAAAACTTTTTGGCTGTCTCAGGTAGTCCCTTTTCTTTCTGACTCCCGTCCCTCGCCTGTCTCTCAGGCCCGCTCTGCCGCCGCTCACAGTCTGAAGGTGATCTCCAAGCCTCCCTCCCCTTCACAAGTTTCTATCAATAGCCACAGTCACCTAAGGTGACTCCGATGAAGTCCCACCTTGACTGACAGGGTCCCTTAATGAGATCTTTCAGATAATCTGGGACCCACCTCCCATTTTACCTAAGAAAAAGAAGGCCCAGGAGGATGAGCTGTGGGTCTAGCCCTGTAAACCCTTCCACACCCAGGGCTCCTGCCTCCAGCTGTGCGGCGGAGCCAGGGAGGGTGCAGCCTGGCTTCCCTCGCCTGCAGGTGTGGCTGAGTTTCAGGAGTCATCAATAAATGTACTGAGCACCATCTGCTACAGTTTGAATGTGTTCCTGCCAAAATTCAAAATTCGAGTGTTTGTTATGGAATACTACGAAGCCATAAAAAAGGAACTCGATCATGTCCTTTGCAGCCACATGGATGGAGCTAGAGGCCATTATCCTAAACAAACACAGAAACAGAAAACCAGATTCCACACATTCTCACTTATAAGTGGGAGCTAAACATTGAGTACCTGTGGACACGAAGAAGGGAAAACAGGCAGCGGGGTCTACTGGTGGGTGGAGGGAAGGAAGAGGGTGAGGACTGAAAAGCTACCTATCAGGTACTATGCCTATCACCTGGGTGATGAAATAACCTGTACACCAAACCCCCATGACACATAATTTAACTGCATAACAAACCTGCATGTGTAGCCTAAAATAAAATAAGTGTAAATACCTGCACACACACACCAAAAAAAAAAAAAAAAAAAAACCCAAAAAACAAAATTCAGACGTTGATACTTAATGGCCAGTGTAATGGTATGAAGAGGTGGGGTCTTTAAGAGCTGTTAGGCCTGAGGGCTCCTGTCTTGTGAATGGGATTAAGGCCCTTATGAAAGGAGGCTTCTCGCAGCACTCAGCTGGCCTGCGCTTTGGCCTCCAGCCATGGGAGGACACCGCGTGCCTCTCCTCCGGAGGATGCGGTAGCAGGGCACTGACCCGGAAGCAGGGAGCAGCTCCCACCAGACACTGCACCTGCTGGCACCTTGATCTTAGGCTTCTCCACCTTCGGAAGCATGGGAAAATAAATCCCTGTTCCTTATGAATTACCGAGTCTCAGGTATTTTGATAAAGCGCATAAACGGTCAAAAACCTCATCTTAGATGGCATCTCCGGGGATGAAGATCGTGAACAAGGGATTGATTATAGAAGTGCTCCCGGGAGACGCCTGGAAGGAATTGGAGAGGGCAGGACTAGGAAGGGAAGAAGCCGAGCAAGGGTGTGATCTCAGTGACATCCCAGCCTCAGCCTGATCCTGCAAGGAAGACATGGGGTGTATGTTGATCTGAATTTATCTCAGCCCAAGGCAAGAAAGCCAAGCTCCCTCTCTCCCACACCTTTATGCCCCAGGCCACCCAGGGGCCCTAAGCTCCCATGAAACTTGTGTGGAGACTATGTTAACTCATCCATCTTACCTCCATTATGTGGCGTGTCCTTTTAGGAATAGAAAACAGTCACCTTGGCTGGCAAGGTGGCTCATGCCTGTAATCCCAGCACTTTGGGAAGCTGAGGCGGGTGGATCACGAGGTGAGGAGTTCAAGACCAGCCTGGCCAAGATGGTGAAACCTGTCTCTACTAAAAATACAAAAAATTAGCCGGGCGTGGTGACATGTGACTGTAATCCCAGCTACTCAGGAGGCTGAGGCAGGGAATTGCTTGAACCTGGGAGGCGGAGGTTGCAGTGAGCCGAGATTGCCTCACTGCACTCCAGCCTGGGTGACAGAACAAGGCTCGATCTCAAAAAAAAAAAAAGAACGAAAGAAAACAGGCACCTTTAGCTCTTTGTATGCATATATGGGAAGGGGGTTCTAGCAGCCTCAGGGCAGTCCCCTGAAAGAGGTCATAGAGGGGCGAGGGGCCTGGTGGAACACCCATGGGATTGCTGCAGTCACCACTGTGAGCCAGCCCTGTTCCAGTGATTCCAGGTATTCACCACGTAAGTCACATGCCAGCCCAAGAAGTTGGCACAGGTAATACGCTTCCTGGTTCACGGACGAGGAAACTGGAGCACAGATGAGTTTAAATCACTTGTTTGAAGCTGCTCAGTGAGTGTCAGAAGAGGGTTTCCAACCAGACACTTTGATCCACACCATCAAATCATGACAGCTCAGCAAGTCTCAGGACAGTGTGCAAGGCATGACGCCCCCAGTAAAAAGAAAGTGAACAGACGTCTGTGTGAGTACGTGGGGGTGTATAGAGAGGAGGTAACCCAAAACTGCCAGCCTATACAGAAGAGTACATTTATGTGTGTATGGCCATAAAATAGTTCAGTTGAAACGGCCCCCCAGATTTGTGTGAGTTTCTGTGTGCCAAGCCAGCATCGGCTGAAATCACTGTCCTGAAAACTCGTGGTGCTTTTCAGCCCGGGAATCTCCTGGTCTGTGGGCAGTGAAAATTTGTTTGGAAATGCGGTGGGCACTCACCCTCTGCGTTGTTCTTGCTGGCAACTGCACTCCGGAGCTGTTCCTATTCGGCCATCTTGGATCCTCCCCCATTTATTAATTTTTAAAGGCAGGTACTATTTTTTGTAAAAAGTTATTTTCATCTGAGAACTTAATAAAACATAGCACAAGATACGGTCTTGCCCTTGTGGAGTTCATGATGTGATGAGAATTGTAAGGTGCATACATACCGTTGATCCCCTTGTTGTTTCCAACAGAGTGGTACTGCTTACAGCACTTGTGAACTGGCGGCACACAATGGACGGCCAAATGTGCTTTGTCCCTGCGCTGTCACCAGCTGCTACTGCGGCCTGAGCCTCAGTTCCACAGACAGTATAACAAAGGGATTGATTTGGGTGTGGTAGGGTCAGTTTCAACACTGCCCTGAGATATTCCAAGAAGATGGGTATTATTATTTTTTATTTTTTTTTATTTTTTTTTTGAGACAGAATCTTGCTCTGTTGCCAGGCACCAGGCTGGAGTGCAATGGCACAATCTCGGCTCACTGCAATCTCCTCCTCCTGGGTTCAAGCAATTCTCCTGCCTCGGCCTCCCGAGTAGCTGGGACTACAGGCACGCGCCACCACACCCAGCTAATTTTTGTATTTTTTAGTAGAGACGGGGTTTCACCATGTTGGCCAGGATGGTCTCCGTCTCTTGACCTCGTAATCTGCCCACCTCGGCCTCCCAAAGTGCTGGGATTACAGGCGTGAGCCACCGCGCCGAGCCAGAAGATGGGTATTTTTTATGAATGCTGTCAGTAATGTTTGAAGAGGTCAGCAGATGAAAACCACTAGTACAGACCTTTTACCTTTACATTTAAAAATAAATAGAGGCCAGGCACAGTGGCTCACACCTATAATCCCAGCACTTAGGGAGGCCAAGGCGGGTAGATCACAAAGTCGAGATCAAGACCATCTGGCCAACCTAGTGAAACCCTGTCTCTGCTAAAATACAAAAATTAGCTGGGCGTGGTGGCGCACGCCTGTCGTCCCAGCTACTCAGGAGGCTGAGGCAGGGGAATTGCTTGAAGCCGGGAGGCACCACTGCACTCCAGCCTGGCACCTGGCAACAGAGGGAGACTCTGTCTCAAAAATAAAATAAAATAAATATAATTGTTTAGGAGTCAAGACCAAGATAGGATTATGCTTTGGGTTTGCTGTGGAAAAGAATTCTTTGTTCTGTGCCAGCCGAGGAAATAGTACATCACTCTGTGCACCCCATGTGAGTGACTGAGGGCAACACTCCAAAGAGTTTGCAAACAGGGCCCGCCACTTGTGCGTGTGGATAAAGTTTTATTGGAGTGCAAGCATGTTCATTTGTTTGTGTATTTTCTATGTCTGTTTTTGGTAGATGTTGGCCGAACAAAATCGTTATGACAGGGACTCTGGCCCATGAAGCCTGAAATATTTACACTCTGGCCTTTTACAGAAAAAGTTTGCCGACTGCTGCTGTCATCAGGATTTTCTGGAGTTTACTTTGCTGAATGCCCCTGTAGCTGACACTGCTGACCTCAGCCCATCACTAGCATGAAGGATGGGGAGGGTGTGAGGAAGCTGAGGGGCCTGGACGCCTTGAACCCTCTCTGATTCTTACCCTGTACAGTCTCTTACATCCAAGCAGAGCCTTGACGTTCCCGTCACCTGACCCGCCCGTAGTGGCTGTGTAGCCTGGGGAGTGTACCCAGCTCCCAGAGCCCAGAGGTTCTTGGCCTCTCTAACCGGGAAGAATGGGGAAAGACGCCCGGGAGGCGCAGTGAGTTTACCATTCGAATAAAATCGTGGACCCAAAGGGTTTTGCGGAAAAGCGATTTATTAGACAGACAGATGGAGAGAGAGAGAGAGAGAGAGAGAGAGAGAGAGAGAGAGAGAAGACAGCTCCCACACTGTTGTGGGAGGGGAACCCAGAGAAGGAACATCCATTCAGGTAAGACCAGCTGAAGTTTTTAGCCCTTAAGTTATTCCCGCCCCATTCATGTTCTCGTCCAATGAGGGGAGTTCTTCCAAATTTTCTCTTGGAGTGATTGATCTTTGACTCTGATACCCGACTGGCTACTTGGTCTACAACCCTGAGTTACAGAGCCCCCTCATCCCAGAGCTTTTGGCGGGAATTTGGGACAAAAGAGCCCCACCTGGCTTTCCCTACCTGGCCCACGCCTGGCAAAACCAAAGAATGTCACATTTGAAACCCCTCCGGTCTCCCGATGGAGGCTTGGAGGAGGCGCTCAAAGGAAATCCCTGCATCTGAAAGGCCTCTCCTAGCGGACTCAGGAGAAGTTTCTTTAACACAGTCCCTCAGCTGCAGTCATCTCCAGGCACCTGTAACTGAACTGAACACACTTCTGAACCAGCACCTCATGTTTACTTGGATGGGGCCAAACCACGACACCTTGGCAGGTGAATGTGTCTGCTGGAGGCTGACTCCACAGGGGACCAGCTCGAAAATGAAACATCGAGACCAAGCAGGATGCAGCTGACGGCCTCTTCCTTCAGCGGACAGAAGCGGTCTCTGGTTCATTGTCACCTGTCCTCTCCTTCTTTGACCCCCCATTTTAAGAGCTCTCTCCAGTTCGCTAAGTTTAAGAGCTGTCTCCAGATTTCAACTAAGTGGAAAGTTTAAGAGCTTTCTCCAGATTGCTCAAGAAACCTTCCCACTTCGGCCTCCCGAAGTGTTAGAATGAAGGGTGTGAGCCAGCCCCTAATTTCTTGGGCAGTGATAAACCTGAGAGTTTTAAGAAGAGTGACATGATGGCCTGATGGAAAGAACTTTTTAACCTACTCCAGCCTTCTGCTTACAAAAAATTTCTGCAAACACTTGTTTGTCTAATTAATAAAGGTTTCTGAGAACGAAGATCTTTATTTATTTATTTATTGCACCTAGGGTACAGCACTGATAAAACCTTAGCTATTTATGAATAAGCAGGGCGTAAAATTACATTCCCAAACTTTAGTCGTTTGTTTATTACGGTCTTGATTCTGTATATCACCTGTTTTATTAATGTTTTAAATTGGCTTATTTTTAACGTAACTATATTTTAAAGGGGAACTTTGGTTAAAACCACTACTGTCCACAGATCCATACTCTTCCCTTCAAGGTGTGAAGCCTAATTCTCCCCTTGAGTGTGGGCTATGCTTAGTAGTCTTTTGTGATGACTGGGGCTTTCAGAGCCATGGAAATTGTCTCTGTAGCTGGCAGCTCCACCAGTGATCTGTGGCCTGGTGTGTCAGCAGAGGGTGTGAGGTACAGAGAACAGGCTGCCAGGAGCACTGTGGGCCACGCAAATTTGGGCAGCTGCACAGGCACGAAGGAACCACCTGGCCCACAAGACCCCTGCCCAAGGGGTACAGAGGGCTGTAAGAACTGTGGCTCTTGCATGAATTGTTCACCACTAACACCGACACACAGGCCTATGTCCTTGGAGCGTAGATGTTAGGGAAGATCAATGGCCCACCTTCAAAATTACCCTCTTTAAAGTAAGAATCAGACTTAGCTGTTTGTCCTGTGTGCTGCTCGGGAAAATGAGGATTATTACTGCTGCAGAGCCTCGGGCCAGGTGTTCTTCATTTTGTTTCCATGTTTATGGTCCTGTTTTCCCTTAAAGCTCTTTCAGAACTGACAGTTCAGTCCCCAAAGTCAGCAGGAAAGCCATAAAGAGGTATTTGGATAAAGGAACAACTTCTGATGGAAATGGAGCTGCAGGAGAGCGGCCGCCTCCTCCGTGCTTCAGCTTGGGGCTGCTTCCTGGGTGTTGTCAGCAACTTCTGCCAAGGATAACAAACGGAGGTCATCCACTGGGGAAAACGCAAACTCCAATCAATAAAAGGTGCTCTTTTTTGGATGCTTTTTTTTTCTTTACACTGATGACATAGAGCAATGATTTCTTATCAGAGCCTGCAAAGACAGAATTGTGAAATAAATTGAATTTGACTTTGGTTCAACCAAGATTCACTGAGTAGAGTGCAAGGCAGTAGACACTATAGGACACGAAGATAACAGAGACATAACTCCTGTCCTCAGGCAGGATACGCCAAATAAGAGGGCCGACACCAAAGGAGTGCCAAGAGTTGTAAGAGAGCATGCCTGGGGGATGCTAAGGGTCCAAAGAAGGGAGGATACACAGGCAAGGCCACCAGGGGAGGCAGTGGAATGGGCCAGCGGGGATGGACTTCAGGGAAGCTATGTCCGTTAGCCATTGCCACAATAATGCTGCACTGCACGCCACCCCCAAACTCATTCGTGTGTCTGTGCGTTGGCCTGGGGCTGGTTGATCTAGGCTGGCTTGGCTGGGGAGTTCTGCTCCACACTGACGGAAGGCTCCTCACTGCCGGGGCCCAGGTCTGTTCCACATCTGTTCATCTGGGCCGTTCTTCTCCTGGCAATGCAGAGGCATGATAGGGCAAACTCCGCAACTGCAAGAAAAACCCTGGCTGTGTCACATCTGCTGACACTCACTGACTAAGTCACAGGACCAAGTCTGAAGTCAGGGATGGGGAAGCAGACTCCACCTCTAGTGGGAGGAACTGCAAAATCACATGGCAAAGCAGAGACAGGTGAGGAACTGGGGCCAGTAGTTCCATCCGCCGTGAAAGGGCGTGCCAGGCAATGGGAGCTAGGAGCCCAACAGCACGGAAGCTGGAAGACATCAGTCATGTTAGGAAAACAGTGAATAGCCCTGTCTGACAACATCATCACAGGAGTGCTAACATGCTAGTCCCACAAGATGCTCACACACAAAAACAAGAGGGTATCATTTTTTTAGTGTGAGGAAATGCTGTATGTGAGGATCTCTTGGAATTTTCCAGTGTGCGTTGGCATAGGAAAGACTCTGACAAGTCCTTCAGGAAATGAACTGTTTTGCTTTCTTTAACGATGTTTCCTATGCTCACTTGGCCTCGAATGCTGTAATCCTGACTGAAATTGGACAGAACTCCCTTTGAGAAGTGCTGGACCAGACGATAGGATGTGCATATGGAGACAGGAAAAGGAGATGAGCTTGGACCATATCATATTGTTCTGTGTAACAAGATAGAGAGATTACACTTACTTACTTAATCTCTTTCTTTTTCTTTTTCTTTTTTTTTTCTTTTGACACAGGATCTCGCTTTGTCACCCAGGCTGGAAGTGCAGTAGTGCAATCTCAGCTCACTGCAGCCTGGATCTCCCGGGATCAAGTGATCCTCCCACCTCATCATCTTGAGTATCTGGGACCATAGGCACGTACCACTGCACCTGGCTAATTTTTTATTTTTTCTGTAGAGACAAGTTCTCACCATGTTGCCCAGACTAGTCTCAAATCCCCTGGGCTCAAGCCATCTTCCAGCCTCGGCCTCCCAGCGTGTTAGAATTACGGGTGTGAGCCACTGCACCCAGCCCCTAGTTTCTTAGGCAGTGGGAAACCCTGAGCGTTTTAAAAAGAATGACCTGATGGAAAAACCTTTTTACCTACTCCAGCCTTTTGCTTACAAACATTTTCTGCAAACACTAGTTTGTATTATTAATAAGGATTTGTGAGAACTAAAATCTTACTTATTTATGAATAAGTCATGGCCTAAAATTACGTTCCCAAACTTTAGTCATTTGTGTATTATGGTCTTGATTCTGTATAGCACCTGTGCTATTAATTTCTTTAATTGGCTTACTTTTAATTTAAATATATTTTAAGGGGAACTTTGGTTTAAAACCACTACTGCCCACAGATTGATGCTCTTCCTTTCAAGGTGTTAAGTCTAATTCTCCTCTTGAATGTGGGCTACACTTAGCAGTAGTGACTCACTGCTAGAGAATTGAATGAAGCAAAAGTAGTGACCTTGATGAGATTTCAGAAACTCAATTATACAAGGCATGATAACTTCTCTCTTGCTCTCTTCAATCACTCCCTCTGGGGGAAGCCAGTTGCTACGTCATGAACAGCCCCATAGAGGGGCTCATGTGATGAAGAACTGAGACCTCCAGAAAACAGCCATGTGAATCCACCATCTTGGAAGACAGTACCCCAACCTCAGACAAACCTTTGAATAACTACAGTTCTAGTTGCAACTTAACTGTGACCTTAGGAGAGACTCAAAGCCAGAACCACCCAGATAAGTCACTCCCAGATTTCTGACCCTTGGAAACTGACTGAAGTAATGTCTTAGTCTGCCTGAGCTACCATAACAAAAATACCGTAAACTGGATGGCTTACAAACAATAAAATTGATTTCTCACTGTTCTGGAGGCTGGAAAGTCCAAGCTCAAGGTGCTGGCAGATCCAGCAAATGTGAGGGCCTGATTTCCAGACCACTTTATTTTTTGTTTTTTGTTTTTTGTTTTTGCAATAACCTCACATCACTTGAGGGGCAAGGGCTCTCTCTGGGGCATCCTTCACTAGTCCCATTTGTGAGGGCTCTGCCTTCATGACCTAATCACCTCTCGAAGGTTCCACCTAATATCATCATCTTGGGGTTCATATTTCAACATATGAATTTTGGGGGGAAATAAACATTCAGTACATGGTAAGTAACAAATGCTTATTTTAAGCTGCTAAGTTTTGGAGTTACTTGTTATGCAGCAATAGATAACTAATACACAACCATTTATGGAAAACCAGTACCACGTGCTATAAATAGAAAATACCCTGAAAATAAATAAGATGAAACGTAAACAATGTCATTGAATTTTGACTACATACTCTTGATTACCAAGACTCTGAACCTGGACCGATTCTCTCTTAAAAACAAAGTTGGTTATGTGTTAAAAAAAAAACAGTAGACAACTGCTCAGCAATGAAAAGAAACAAACAGGCTGGCAGTGGCTCACACCTGTAATCCCAGCACTTTGGGAGGCCGAGGTGAGCGGAATCATGAGGTCAGGAGTTCAAGAAAAGCCTGGCCAACATGGTGAAACCCCGTCTCTACTAAAAATACAAAAACTAGCTGGCCATGGTGGTGGGCATCTGTAATCCTAGATACTTGGGAGGCCGAGGCAGGAGAATCATTTGAACCCGGGAGGCGGAGGCTGCAGTGAGCTGAGATGGCGCCATTGCACTCCAGCCTGGGTGACAGGGAGACACTTCATCTAAAAAGAAAAAAAGAAAAGAAAAGAAAAAAAAAATACTGATATATGCAACAATGTGAGTGAATCTCAAAAATGAACTGAAAGAAGCCAGACTCAGAAAGACCACATATTGTAGGATTCAATTTACACGAAAATTGGAGGCAAATATATAGACACAGAAAGCAGATCCATGGTCGCCTGGGGATAGAGAAGAACTCTAGATTGACTGTATGTGTGTACAAGAGAAATTGAGAACACTTTTTGGGATAATTTAAGTATTCTAAAACTGGATTGGAATGATGGTTGTGCAACCGTATATGTTTACTAAAACTCAGCAAATTGTATATTTAAATTGGGCAAATATTATGGCATGTAAATTATACTTCAATAAAGTTGTCAACATTTTAAAAGGGCCAGGCATGGTGGATCACTTAAGCACAAGAGTTCAAGACCAGCCTGGGCTGCGTACGAGTCCCTGTCTCTACAACAAATAAAATTAATTAGCCAGACATGGTCCCAGCTACTAGGAAGGCTGATGTAGAAGGGCCACTTGAGCCCAGGAGGTCAAGTTTGCAGTGAGCTGTGATCACTCCACTGCACACCAGCCTGGGCAACAGAGCAAGACCCTGTCTCAAAAAAAAAAAAAAAAAAGTAGAAAGTAAAATATTTTTTTAAATGACATTTATTTTGACTATGTGAGTCTAAGCTAATACATGCCTAAAATCAACATCTCATGTACCGCCAATGACAGGCTTATTAGGCTTTCATAATCCCTGGCTCAGAATGTCCACTCCTGCTGGCATTCTCTGTGTCTGAGCCAGACTTCAAGGTCAGAAGACAAGGGGGTTTGTGGTGATATAAACCTTCTAGAGCCAGACATTGACTGCCATTGTGTTTCTACCACATAAGCCCCAGGAAAGATCCTATTTCCAGCTCTGCTGGGGACTCTATGGGCAAAGAGCCTTTCTTCGTAGCAGTTTCTCAAAAAGCCCTTTTGAAGCCAGAGTAGATGCTATGTTAAGTGTCTGTGGACTATTTCTAACCACAGAGTTCTCAGGTAAAAAAAAAAAAATTATTCACTTTGGTGCTTGTGATAGATTTTACTAATATCCCAAATTTATCACCCCTCCCCGTGCCCATGCTGTTTACCATGTGACTTTGTAGCTCTTTTCACGAAAGAGGTGAGCCTATTTCCCTGCCCTGTGACTTGAGGCTGGGTCACCTGACTTGTCTCGGCCAGGGGAATGTTAGCAAGACACGGAGAGGCTTCAAGAACACATGTGGAGTTGGGTTTGCCCTCATGTTCTCGGTGGACCAATAAGATGTGCTGAGGGATTGAATGTGTGGGTGGAAATAACCGTGAGTCTCGGGTTGCAGGATCGAGCATCTAGGTGGATAGTGATGCCACTTACTCAGATGGGAAGGACTTGAGGGACAGCGAGACGTGTGTGTGGAGACGTGAGAGGATTAAGGGAGAGTCCAGACTGCCAGGAATAACAGTAACCAGGATATCCGCGTTTGTCCTCAGAAGCAGTTTACATCTTAGAGGAAGCAAGTTCATTGACTTCTCTCTAAGTCCACTGCTGTCACCCACTGGTACCTTCCTGCCTTTCTGTCAGTCCAATTCCACGACACAAGTCAGATCACATCTCACCTAGGTTTTGCCTCTCCCAGGTAAGTCCTCTAGCTTTCTCTTTTTTTCCAGCACACACCAAGGGAAGTTCCCTCTTCTCAGAGTTCTTTCCCTATCACTTTCTGAGAAATGCCATTCTTGGCCAATCTACCACAGCGCCAGCTTTTTTCTTTTGTGGCACCTGCTGCATATTCGAACTTGTTTGTTATTTACTCATCTGCTTGTTAATTATCTTACCCTCACCTTAGCTCATTTCCTGTTGCTATAACAGAATACCATAAACAGAATAATTTATAAAGAAAATAAATTTATTTATCACAGTTCTAGAGGCTGGGAAGTCCAAGGGCATGATGCCAGCATCCAGTGAGGGCCTTCTTGTTGTGTCATAACAAGGTGGAGGCTATCACGTGGCCATAAGACAAGAGCATGCGTGCCAGCTCAGACCTCTTCTCCTCTTCTTATAAAGCCAACAGTTTTATCCTGGGGACTCCACCCTGGTGACCTTATCTTATCCTAATAAGCTCTCCCCGGCCACACCTCCAGTCAACATATGGATTTGGGGATTAAGTTTCAAACACATGAAATTTAGGGGACACATGCAAACCATAGCATTCCACCCCTGGTTTCCAAAATTCATGTCCTTCTCACACGCAAAACACATTCATTCCATCCCATCCCAGTAGCCCCAAAGTCTTAACTTGTTCCAGTACCAACTCAAAAGTTCAAAGTCTGGCATCTCATGTGAATCAGATATGGGTGAGACTTTAGGCATGATTCATCTTGAGATAAAGTCTCCTCTAACGGTGAGCATGCAAAATGAAACAAGTGCGCTACTTCAAAATAGATAGACATTTCCATTCCATTCCAAAATGGGAAAAGAGGCAAGAAAAGGGGGTAACTGATCCCAAGGAAGCCCAAAACACATCAGGGAAAACAACACTAAGTCTTAAAGCTGGAGAATATTCTCCCTTGATTGCATGGCCTGCATTCTGGGCACACTGGTGTGGGGTTGAGGCCCCAGGCCTTGGGCAGCGCTACCCCCACAGTGTTCCTGGGCTCAGCTCACACCTCAGTCCTTGAGGGATGGAGTTGGATGCATGGCTTTCTCAGTCTGGAACTGCACGCTGCAGGTTCTACAGATCTGAAGTCTTGGCAGTGGTCCCGCTCCCATGGCTCCATTAGGTTGTTACCCCAGTAGGACTCTGGTGACCGTGCTTCCACTACTCCTCTAGGCGTTGCTCTAGTAGGGACTCTGCAGCATCTCTGACCTCACAGTTCTGCTTGGCATTCCCTGAATAGGGACTCTGTGGTGGTCCTGTCCTGTGACAAGTCTGCCTGGGCAGCTAGGCTGTTCATGACACCCTTTGAAATTTACATGGAGGAAGCTATGCCTCACAACTCTTGCATTCTGTGTGCCTGCAGAATTAGCACCATGTGGATATTGCCAAAGTTTCTGGCTTGTGCCTTCTGGAATTGTGGGTCTAGTCACACCTGGACCTCCATGAGCCATGGCTGGGGTGGTCAATGGAGGGAGCACAGATCTGAGGCAGCCCTAGGCAGGAAGCCCATGGAGGGCACCCCAGGTCAGTCCCCGGAAACCATTCTAATCTCCTAGAGCTCTGGGCATGTGATGGGAGGGGCAGCCTCAAAGATCTCTGAAATGCCTTTGGAGTCATTCTTTTCCTATCTTGATGAATAGCCTCTGGCTCCTTTCTATTTGCACTCATCTCTACTCTTCATGTGGCCAGACTGCACATTTTCCAAATTTTTCTCACTCTGTTTCCTCTCATATCTTACAATAAGTATTCAAAGTAGCCACCGGGCTCAGTGGCTCAGGCCTCTAATCCCAGCACTTTGGGAGGCTGAGGTGGGCAGATCATGAGGTCAAGAGATTGAGACCATCCTGGCCAACATGGTGAAACCCCATCTCTACTAAAAATACAAAAATTAGCTGGTCGTAGTGGTGCGTGCCTGTAATCCCAGCTACTTGAGAGGCTGAGGCAGGAGAATCGCTTGAACCCTGGAGGCTGTGGTTGCAGTGAGCCGAGATCATGCCACTGCACTCCAGCCTGGCAACAGAGCAAGACTCTATCTCAAAATAAAGTAACCATGCAGTAGCCTAAGTGTTTTGCTGCTTAGATGTTTCTCTCACCAGACAGCCTGGTTCATTGTTCTCAAGGTCCATCTTCTCTAAAGCCCTTGGGTATGGACATAGTTCAGCCAAGTTCTTTGACACGATGTCATAAGGATGACCTTTACTCCAGTTTCTATATCTTCTTCCTTGGTTAGGTCTGAGACTTCATCAGAGTGTCCTTTACTCCGTATTTCCACCAATGTTCTGGTCACACCACTTCACTCTAAGAAGTCACAGACTTTCCCTAGTTTTCTCTTCTTTTGAACCCTTACCAGAATCACCCTTAACATTCCATTTATGGCAACATGGGCTTTTTCCAGCACTTACTTCAAAATTGTTCCAGCCTCTTCCCAGTTCCAAAGCTGCTTCCACATTTTCAAATATTCATTATTACCAAGAGTCCCACTTCTCCATGCCAGTTTTCTCTTAGTCTGTTTTATGTTGCTACAACCATAATGAGACTGAGTAATTTATAAAGGAAGACATTTATTTCTCACAGTTCCAGAGGCTGGAAAGTCTGAGAGTTGATGGTTTTCTTGGTTTTTTACACAAAATGGTAAATACTCTAATGAAGCTTTAAAAGCCACAAAATTAAATACCGGGATTTTTTTTTCCAGGAGCTGTTGAAATGCACAGTGGCTCTTAAATTTCCTCAGCCCTCTGAGCCAACAGCTATATGGTAAAGGCTTTATTAGTGTCATTAGTGTTAGGAAAATCATTTGGGGTTTGGGTGTTCATAAAAACATTTCATTTTTTAAACAATACTGAATATTCCCCAAATCACACAAAATCTGGCAGACCTCTTGCACACTGCTGACAAGAATGAATGCATGAGATGTTGAATTATGGCAAAAAATATTCTTTTGGAGGCAATTTATTTTAGTGTGTGATGTGCTCTCAGAAGTAACTCTTACAATGTGTTGACCAGTTTCTTCAATGCCTCATATGACAGTTAAGATGCTCAAGAAGGAATGCTCCAATTAACTTCATCAGATGTTAGGATGTGAGTCTGTGGATGCCGCTGTAAAAGCTTTTGCTTTTCTGATAAAAGAGACAGATGTAATAAGTACAGCTTTTCTTTCTTTCTTTTTCTTTCTTTTTTGAGACAGACTCTCATTCTGTTGCCTAGGCTGTGGTGCAGTGGCATGATCTCAGCTCACTGAAACCTCCACCTTCCAGATTTAAGCAATTCTCCTGCCTCAGCCTCTCGAGTAGCTGGGATTACAGGTGCATGCCACCACGCCTGGCTGATTTTGTATTTTTACTAGAGACAGGATTTCACCATGTTGGCCAGACTGATCTCAAACTCTTGACTTCAAGTGATCCACCCACCTCTGCCCCGCAAAGTGTTGCGATTACAGGCGTGAGCCAGCACACCTGGCCACGGTAGTTTTTGTTTCTTCTTCACTCTTTCTTCTACTTTTGAAGGTGGATGAAATAGTACAAACCCTGGTGGCCTTTTTGCAACCATAGGGGAAAGCCCAAAGAAGAAATTTCAGCATTATCAATGGTGTCTAAGTCCTTCAGGAAGCAAATGCTTAGATATGACTAAATGGACAAAGATCTTATTAGGGGATATGCCTGTGTGAGGGAAAACAGGGAGGGGGCCAAATTAAGACTAGGAGAGCCAGCAGATTTTGATGAAGTCTTGCTCCATCCAACCCAAGAAGAGAGGGAGAGAAGGTTGGGTGAAAGCATCTTAGACTGCTCTATAGTCTAAGGCAAGTTCAGCAAAGCTACCCAGGAGTCAAACATGGCTGTTAAGGAGTCCCAGGTCTTCCAGGAGTGGGTCGGCCTTGGTCTCCCTGCTGCAGAAACCACTGGCTGGGAGCCACCCATGGAATGCATGGCTTTTGCACAAACACTGCAATCCATTTTGAAGTGCAGTAGTTGGAGCACTTGGTCAGTTATGCTCCCTGTAGCTGGCAATCTGTGAGGCTACAACACCATCACTGAACCACAGGCAAAAACCAACTTCCTCTAGAATACTTGCTAACAGAGAAATATAAGCTCCTAGTTGTCTGAACCCTCGTCCCAGTTTCTATAACTTGATGCTGAATGCATTCCTAATGGAAACACCCTTCACCCAGGCCTCGCACCAATTCAGGTCTCCCTGTTTCTTCTCCTCGCTCTTGTCTCTATTCTTCACTTTCCTCCCTCTAATTTCTCATGCAGAGCAATATAATTCTGTCTCTTTGATACTTGAACTCCCACCAACACTCAGCTCTTGAAGTCCCACCTTCAACCCCGAGTGGAAGTGACTTATCAAGCCGTTTTTCCAAAACAAACACTGTTCTCTCCTTAAGAGGACTTCTGGTACCAGGTGATAAGATAAAAATTTCAGGGTCAGACACAGTGGCTCACACCTGTAATCCCAGCACTTTGGAAGGCTGAGTCAAGAGGATTGCTTGAGGCCAGGGGTTCGAGACCCCAGCTCTACAAAAAATAAAAGAATTAGCCAGGCATGGTGGTGCATGCCTGTTTTCCCAGCTACTTGAGCCCAGTAGAGATGTGTCTCACTCTATTGCCCAGCTGATCTCAAACTCCTGGGCTCAAGCAACCCTCCTGCCTCAATTTCCCAAAGTGCTGGGATTATAGGCATGAGCCACTGTGCCTGGCCTAAGATATCTTCCATTTCCCTTGTCTTGTGGCTTTCTGCCAAAAAGAGGTTTAGATCTTTCTTTTATTAGTTTTCTATCACTGCATAACAACTTATCCCAACATAAAATAGCTTAAAACAATAGGGATTCAGGGAGCTGGCGCTGTTGGGAGGTCCACTCATTTCGGTGGCTGAGTTGATTCTGGCTGTGGCCAGGACCCTCAGCCTGGGCTTCCCTCTGACACGGTGGCTGGGTTCCAAGGACAAGTGACCCAGAAAGTCAAGCAGAAGCTGAGTTGTTTTTTATGACCTCAGAAGTCACATAGTATCACTTCCACCACATCTGATGGATCAAGGCAGTTACAAAGGTCCTCCTGGGTTTAAGGGAAGGGAGCATAGACCCTACCTCTCGATGGAGAGGCGTCAGTTTACATCGTGAGGAAAGTGGGTGGGATGGGACATACACTCAGCCTACCACAAGATCCAGAAAAACAGACAGCCTAATAGGTACTCTTTCCTGGAGGAAAGTTTATTATTTCTAACCAGTTGGATTCTTCTGGAATATATGAGAATGGCCTTAACCAATGTGTCCACTGTGAAAGCAGAGCAGGAGCAAAAGTTACTGTACTTTTCAACTTTTGTCTAGCTAGTACCATGCTTTTTTCTCTACTTGTTCAAATATTATCAGCTCTTAAAACATGGAATATACAAGCAGTCTTACAAATCTAGCCACGTAGCTGGGAGTGGTGGCTCATGCCGGCAATTCCGGCACTTTGGGAGGCCAAGGCAGGCAGATCATTTGAGGTCAGGATTTTGAGACCAGCCCGGCCAACGTGGTGAAACGCCATCTCTACTAAAAATACAAAAATTAGCCAGGCGTGGTGGTGGGTGCCTGTAATTCCAGCCATTCGGTAGGCTGAGGCAGGAAAATCGCTTGAATCCGGGAGGCGGAGGTTGCAGTGAGCCAAGATGAGGCTACTGCACTCAGCCTGGATGATGGCATGAGACTGCGTCTCGAAAGAAAAAAAAATCTAGCCAAGTCTCATTTTCTAAACATCTAGCGTGTTTTTCCCTCCAGGGACGTGGGTCAGGGCCTCTGCTGCTTTATTTTGTCTCTCGAACCCATAACCTACAGGCCAGTCAGGGCTGAGGTGTGCTGACACCAGCTTCATCCAGTTTCATCAATAAACTCCTGTAACTCAGAGCAGATTTGACAAACATCGGGGGGTGCTACATTATCCCTGCACACATGTGGACAGACCTACCGTCCAGCTAGTTTGTATTCCTGGGATGAAGCACATGTAACTCATACCTTGAAGAAATAAAGGCAATATCCTATTTGACAGTTCAAAAGACTTATTCTCCTTGTCCTGATAGAAAATATCTACTCCCAGAACTGAGCAAGAAAACGTAATAAAGTGGAAAACCTCTCGAAGAAGAGGTTGTGGCATTTTTGCTTTGAAAGAGAATGGCAGGTCGCTTTTAATGGTCACATCGCACACGTGGCCTTCTTCTGAGAAAGTGGCGGTGAAGCGAGGAAACCCTTCATGTTTTCTTCCGTGTAGCCAGAGAAGGTGCTAAGCGCACCAAGCTGAAGGCCACTGCCTGCTAAGGTCTTCAATCTTGTGTGTGCACGCGGAGCACCAAGGCTCCCAGCAAGTTCCGTCCTGTCTGGAGCTGCACACAGGGGGAGATGGCGCTGTCTATTACAGGAGCCTCCTTGTTTCTTTGCTATCAAAGCAAAAAGCCTCCTCCCCATTCCCTGTGACCACTTGTTTTCCATTGTCACTACATAAGTAGCTCTGTGGTTTCAACCATCCTTTTCCTAAGGAGTGAGTTATTTAAGTTCTCTAATTTAATCATCCGAAGATTATCTTCCTACCTCGATTTAATAAAGGAAATTAAAGTGTGTTTTCTTTCTGTTAGTATCCTCCACTGCCATCTGCTTAAAAATGTGGATATAATCAGCCACTGGAAAGTATGAGAAGCAGATCATGTTTGCAAAGAGGTTTCTCTCTTTTTAAAAAGCATGTGAATAACATTTTAAAATCCCCATGAGGAAAAAAAATCTGCCAGAATTTTAAGTTGAAAGATTTCATTTCATAGCAAAACTGGTCATGTAAAATGATCTTTCCAAATATAAACCCACAGCTTCCTGGTAATTGTGTTATTTTTAAGACAAATAAGATGTTTTTTCTAATTTATTGTTTTCCAGAAACCGTTTATGCAGTCTGCCTGGTAGCAGTCAATGCAACTAAATATGTGCCACCTGCTCCCATTGGTGATCAACCTTAAGTATCTGGAAAATTGCTCTAGTCATATTTCCCCAGGAAAGATGAAACCATAAATACTCTTTTTACATTAGTATGAATATTTTTTGAGTAACAGACATTAAGATTTTTAAACTATTCGGGAAATTGACAATTAATTCTTTTTTCATCAAGGAAAACATACACTGGTATTTTTAAACAGCCTTATTGAAATATAATTAACAGAGTGTGCAGTTTACTTATTTGATGTATATAATTTAAATTTTTAATATATTCTCAGGGTTGTGTATCCCCCACCACCATCCACTTTTAGAATATTTTTGTCTCTCAAAAAAAAGCAACAACAGCAAAAACACCCAGGCCTGTACCCTTTAGCAATCATCCCAGTGCCTACACTAACTCCCCGGCCTGGGCACAGGTTAATCTACTTTCTGTCTCTATTGGTTTGTCTTTTTTTGCACATTTCGTATAAAAAGACTTACACATGTGATATATTCTGACTGTTTTATTCTACTTAGCATAACGTTTTTGAGGCTCATGCAATTTACAGTGTCTATCAGTACTTCTTCATTCCTTTTTATTGCAAATAATATTCTATTATTCAGATAAACACATTTTTAAAAATCTATTCTTCAGTTGATAAATGTCTAGATTGATTCCACTTTTTAATTATTATGAATAATGCTGCTACAGGCATTCATGTTCAAGCCTGTGTGTGGACATAGGTTTTCAGTTTCCTTAGGTGTATATCTATGAGTGGAATTGCTAGGTCATATGGTAATTCTATATTCAACTTTTTGAGGAATGGCCAGGCTGCTTTTCACAGGGCTACACCATTTTACACTTCCACTGGCAATGCATGAGGCTTCCCATTTCTCCATGTACTCACCAGTACTTGTTAGAGTCTGTATCTTTTACTGTAGTCATCCTAGTGGGCATGAAGTGGTATCCTGCACTTTTGATTTGCATTTCCTTAATGACTCGTGATACTGAGCATACTTTCATGGGTTTATTGGCCTTCTATATATCGTATTTGGAAAAATGTCTACTCAAGTATTTTGCCCATTTTTTAATTGGGTTGTTTTTTAATTCTCAATAGTTCTTTATATAATCTGGAAGTACATCCTTTATCAGATACATAATTTGCAAATGTTTTCTCTTGTTCCGTAGGTTGGCATTTTGCTTTCTTGACAATGTCCTTCCAAGCATAAAAGTGCTTAATTTTGATGTAGCTCAATTTTATCTATGTTTTCTTTTGTTTCTTATAATTTGGCTACTGTATCTAAGAAAACATTACCTAATCCAAGGTCACAAAAAGAATGGACTCTTCTAAGAGATTTATAGTTTTTTTGCTGTTGTTTGTTTTAGTTTTTCTCAGAGGGAGTCTCACTCTGTCACCCAGGCTGGAGTGCAGTGGCATGATTCTGGCTCGCCATAATCTCCACCTCCTGGGTTCAAGCGATTCTCCTGCCTTAGCCTCCTGAGTAGCTGGGATTACAGGCGCCTGCCACCACGTCAGCTAAATTTTTATGTTTTTAGTAGAGATGGGTTTTGACCATGTTGGCCAGGCTAGTCTTGAACTCCTGGACCTCAAGCGATCTGCCTGCATCAGCCTCCCCAAGAACTAGGATTACAGGCATGAGCCACTGTGCCCTACGAATTTTACAGTTTTAACTCTTGCATTTAGCTCTGTCCAGTCCATCTGGAGTACATTTTTGCATGTGATATGCAAGGCATTCTTTTGCATGAATTTTACAGTTCTAACTCTCGCATTTAGCTCTGTCCAGTCCATTTGGAGTGCATTTTTGCATGTGATATGCAGTGCATTCTTTTGCATGAATTTTACAGTTCTAACTCTCGCACTTAGCTCTGTCCAGTCCATTTGGAGCACATTTTTGCATGTGATATGCAGTACATTCTTTTGCATGAATTTTACAGTTCTAACTCTTGCACTTAGCTCTGTCCAGTCCATTTGGAGTACATTTTTGCATGTGATATGCAGTGCATTCTTTTACATGAATTTTACAGTTCTAACTCTTGCATTTAGCGCTGTCCAGTCCATTTGGAGTGCATTTTTGCATGTGATATACAAGGCATTGTTCTGCATGAATTTTACAGTTCTAACTCTTGCACTTGGCTCTATCCAGTCCATTTGGAGTGCATTTTTGCATGTGATGTGCAAGGCATTCTTTTGCATGAATTTTATAGTTCTAACTCTCGCTCTTAGCTCCGTCCAGTCCATTGGGAATGCATTTTTGCATGGGATGTGCAGGGCATTCTTCTGCATGAATTTTACAGTTCTAACTCTTGCATTTGGCTCTGTCTAGTCCATTTGGAGTGCATTTTCACATGTGATATGCAGTGCATTCTTCTGCATGAATTTTA
>PVKP010037688.1:0-21460 GCA_004027715.1 Plecturocebus donacophilus | reverse complement strand
AAAAAAAAAAAAAAAACATCTGATTCTTTGAAATCATGCATAGATTTTAGCTTCAAGGTCAATCTCTTGCTCCTCTGGCTGAAAATCTTATTGGATTATCCTTTATTGTGGTATTTATTTAAAAGAAACCTATCTGAATCTTTCAGGGAAAAGTTCATTGTTTAATATTTAAGCTATTTTAAAAGATGTGGTCTAAAGTAGTTTGTTTCTCATTCTTTCTAATTTAACAAAGAAACACTGCACTAAATTAGTGATTTCTTTTACAAACGTATCTTTTATAAAAGTACCTACTATGTGCCAAGCTCTGAGGAAGGCACTGAGAATATAATGGATTTTTGGCCTCAATTATGTCATCCTCTCTACCTTTCATAAATTCATCTGTTGAAAGCCTAACGCTTAGTACCAAAAAATGCAACTATATTTAGAGATAGAGTCTTTAAAGGGACAATTAAGTTAATTCAAGGTCAATAGAATGAGTCCTAATCCAATATTATTGGTGTCCTTATAAGAAGAGGAGATTAGGATACAGACAGACACCGAGAGAGGACCATGTGTCCACTCGGAGAGAAGACGGTCATCTACAAGCCTCAGGAGAGAGGCCTCAGAAGAAACTCACCTGTTGACACCTTGATCTTGGATCTCTAGCCTCCAGATTTGTGAGAAAATAGATGCAAATATGTACCCAACTGGTACTAAAGTGAAGTAGTGGGACAGAAACAAAAACACTACATGAGTAAAAATTACCATAGATCCTGGGAAAATTATGGGGGCTGCAGCAGAATAAAACAAAGGTACCTGATCTGTTTTTCTAACGGTCAAGTTTTAAACTGAGGACTGTATGGTATGATAGTCACCTGGCTAAATAGAAGTAAAATTCTTCCAGGTTGAGAAAATGATTAAAAAAAAAATTCAAGAAAGAGTTTGTCCCGCTAAAGTGACTGAGAAAATGCTCCTGTAGGAGGAATTCAGTGAGTGAAGGGGAGAGAGTAGGCTGTGGGTGGAGAAACAGGTAGGAACGAAGAGAACATGTTAGAATTCACTTTCTGTTTTTCAGCTCATTTTCTGTTACTTTTAATCTCACCTTTGGCCTTTGAACATCCTTCTGGGAGACTACTCCTAGTCCTTCTCTTCCAGATTTGTTTTTTAGTTCTGCTGCATAGAGTCACATACTCTTGTGTTTTATTTAAGCCTGAGTATTGCCTGGAGCTACCTTCTTCTAGTCTCTAGTAAAGAGCAAAAGGTTAGACTGAGACATTTCAAGTCCCATTCTACCTTAATGTTCTGTGACTCTATGCCCTTTTTTGCCTCCTTTAATTACTATATATTGCTTTGGGTCTTGGATACACACTCAGGAACAAGGCGAATAAAAAAATTGTTATAAAATCTTTAAATCATGGCTCATTACAGAAGAGCCCTTGAGGTGTGCTCTCATTAGTGTGGGTTGTTTTCGTGTTTTTATTTATTTATATTTGATCATTCACATAGCTAATGTTTGTTGACTGTGCACTGTATGCTAACTTCATGCTAGATTCTTAGTAGTCTATTAACACTATTCATCATTTCCTGCTTCTTAGTATCTAGAGAGGAAAATAGACACTAAGAAGTCAAATAAATAAATATGTAATTACAAATTGTAATGAGTCCTCAGAAAGAAACATACTAAGTAGAGTGATTACAAAAATAAGCAGAGAAAAATTTATTGAATTAGAACATTCTCATCCTTGAAAGATGAGAAGGAATCGCTTATGTGAAGTAGAAACAGAAACATTCCCAATACAGGAAACTGAATTCAAATACCTTGAATCTGGAAGAAACTGTGTATTTTAGGAGCTAGTAACTACACAGCATGGTGAGTATCACCATGATGCACACCGCATCAGATGAAGTTGGAAAGAAATGTGTGGCTGAGGAACATGGATGAAGCTGGGGCCATTATTCTCAGCAAACTAACACAGGAACTGAAAACGAAACATATCCTTGCTCATAAGTGGGAGTTGAACAATGAGAACACTTGGACACAGGGAGGGGAACATCACACACCGGGGCCTGTTGGGGGACAAGGGGTTAAGGGAGGGAAAGCATTAGGACAAATTCCTAATGCACGTGGGGCTTAAAACCTAGATGACGGGTTGACAGGTGCAGCAAACCACTATGGCACATGTATACCTATATAACAAACCTGCACGTTCTGCACTCGTATCCTGGAACTTAAAGGAAAAAAAATGCATGAACCACATCTTGGCTTTGTAGGATATGGCCTAAAGTGGGTGGTTAGTGGATTAAATAACAAAATTTATTAGCATAAACGTTCCAAAAATATTCAGTGATCAGGGGCCCATTATTTGTTGAGGTTAATAAAACCAAGTCTTCCAAGATTGTGTGTATTTCTTTCTATTTTCTGAACTTTAACCGTATACAAATAATTAATCCTCTATGCTGGTTTTTATTTAAGCTGCCACATTTGTTTTACTAATTTAAGGGATTTTAGAGCAATATTCTATATTATAGAATAATAAGGAATATATCCCCTTTCACAGAAATAACTTCAATGGAAGAATAAGAATAAAAATAGAACATGTGTGTGTGTTATTATCTTTAAAAAAGTAGTGACTGACCTCCGTCATAGCAGATCTAGTTCAAAGAGCTTGAACTGAAACTGCTGTAGAACAAGATTTAATAAAATTCAGCTCTACCTTTTTTTAACCTGGTAGCTAAAGAAAACTTCTTTAACAAGTAAAATTAAACTGAAAAAGAATAAATCCATTGTGCTGAGGCTTTCTTTTGAAGTTTCAACAGTGGTATAATTAAAGTAGGATTTCTATAGGCAGCATGTGGGAAAAAGAGGAGCAAAATCAGCTAATATGAAAGGGAGTACCTTAAAAAAAGTAAAAAGTATTAAGATTAAAGTTATTTAAGAAGCACAAACTTCTGTTGCATATAGGAAGGTTGACTTCTTTGAGCTTTTGAAATTACATTTCAAAGGCCATGGGAAGACATTAATAAAAGACAATATGTGGGATTGAGACTAGAAATGCCTTCTTGATATTAGGATCTTTAACGAAACAGACAAAACACTGGAAACTCTTGCACATAACACAATGAAAGTTCTATTTTTGAGACATGGAAAATAGATTGAAATGACCATAATACAAAGCTATCCTATAGATCTAGAGGAAGCTTTTCCCCACCCAGAAAACCAATCTCAGATATATATATTTTTCTGTCAAATTAAATGTAATATACACCATATGGGTAACTTAAGAATTTTCAAAAGGTAGAAAGAATTGGCTTGGGCATTTTTACCATCCAAAAGCAGCAACTGATGACAGTCTAGTATTCCTGCTCCTGTCTTCTTTATAAAATTGAGTTGTTTGGTTGGGATTGTGTTCCATCCTCACTTCACTGTTCGGCAGTCTCATTATAAAAATGAACACTTACCCAATAATCAGAGACTCCTGGCAAGAAGACCCCAAAGTTATGCAATAGGCTGTGTAGTAGATGCAGAGCCATTTGCTTAAAAGGGCTTTTTTTTGGTGGAAACTTGGGGTATTAATGATTCTTAAATATTTTTAAAGTAGAAGTAACAAAAAATAGATGATTCCTAATCTCAACATACAGGGATAACCACTGTTAACCTTCCTATATATTTCCTTTTGTTGTTTTTCTAAGCCATTGCTAAATTGTTCTCCTGAAATGTCTGTTTACATTCCCACCAACAACAGCTGAGAGAGTCTGTTTCACTATAGTTCCATTAGGAGAATTATTTTTAATCATTTTATTCTTTCTTAATTTAATACATAAATGGCACCTTGTTAATTTTTTTAATGTACATTTTATTGATGTTATTCAAGTTTAAGTCATTTTTTGATGATTGTTAACTGTTTTTCTCCTTTGAAAATATCCTTTGCCTTCTACCTTAATATTTTAAATCTTTTTCTCCTGTTTTCTAAGATATGTTTATGAATGAAATATGTTAATTCCATACCCATGACAATGCTTTTTAAAGATGTTGAGGGACTCTCAATTCATTTTCAGTGTTTCATTACATGGAGAAATGCTAAATTTTCACATATTCAGATTTACTAATCTTTTTATATGAATTCTTTCTTGTTTTAAACTCTCTTTGGACAGCTGAAGATTGTCTAAAAGCTACTAAATAATCATGCATTGGTCTTTTAGTTCTTTTTAAAGTTTTATTTATTAAAATTCCTTTTATTTGTGAATGCATTTATCACACAAGTATTAAATAAATAAGAAATATCTGTTTCGAGAAAACATGACTTTCTGTTGCTTGCATTCCCCCCACTATTTTTTCTATCTCAAATTAATAAACAAAACTAACATGTTGATGTATACAGTAAGGTATTTTTCTTTGTATTTATACATGTGCCTGACCACACTTATATACAAAACAACATTTACATAAATTATATCACATGCCGTCTTTCCTTGCTCTTTTATTTAACAAGAGTCTTAGATATATTTCTCTATCACAGATATATACATTATATTCATTATTTTTAACAGCTGCATTATATTCCATAATATGCATGTACTACAAATTTAAATAATTATTTAAATGATTTGCAATACATCCATATTATGAAATACATGCCCTATATTTGAGGGTAATGATATTGTTTTCATTTGGTTTTGTTAAGGATTTTTTTTTTTTTGTAATCAACATTGTTTTATTTCCATCTTTGTATATACATGTGAGTAAGTCTTTCATTCGAGTTCTTAGGATTGCTGTGCCAAATGAAACATATATTTTATTTGAGTAGTTATTGTAGTTTTAATATATTCATACATATTTATGGGGTACATATAATATTTAATTACATGCATAGAATGTGAAATAATCAAGTCAGGGTATCTGGTGTATTCATAAACTCAAATATTTATCATTTCTCTATATTGGAAACATTTCAAATTTTCCCTTTTAACTATTGTGAAATATACACCACATTGCTGTTAACTACAGATGTCTGTTATCAGACTAGAATTTATTCTATTTAATCATATGTTCATACTTATTAACCAACCTCTCTTCATCCACCTTCATCATGCACAGTCCTTCTCAGACTCTGGTATGTATAATTCTACTCTCTACCTCCATGAAATCAACTTTTTAAACTTCTGCATATTAGTAAGAACATGGGACATTCATTTTTTTGTGCCTGGCTTGTTTCACTTAGTGTAATCACCTTCACTTCCATCTTTGTTGCTACAATAAAATGATTTCATTCTGTTTTATGGTCAAATAGTATTCCATTGTGTATATATACCACATTTTACTTATTCATTTATCTGTTAATGAGCACAGGTTGATTCTGTATCTTCGCTATGGTGAGCAGTGCTGCAATAATCATGGGGGTGTATATATTCTTTTAATATACTGATTTCTTTTCCTTTCAGTAGATACCCAGTAGTGGGACTGCTGAATTGTATGGTAATTCTATTTTTAGCTTTTTAAGAAATCTCTATACTGTTTTCCAGGGTGGCTGTACTAATTTATAGTCCCACCAACAGTATATTAGTTCCTTTTTCTTTGCATCCTTACCAGGATACATCATTTTGTTGTCTTTTAATCATTCCAACTAGAGTAATATGATATCTCATTGTGGTTTTCACATGCCTTTCCCTAATGATTGGTGATGCTGAATGTTTTTAATGTTCCCATTGGCCATTTGTATGTATTATTTTGAGAAATATCTATCCACATCCTTTAACAATTTTTTGGATGAAATTATTTACTTTTTCCTGTTGAGTTGTTTGAGTTCCTTGTATATTCTGGATGTTATTAGTAACTTGTAAGATGAATGGTTTACACATATTTCCTTCCATTCAATAGTTTTTTTTTTCATCCTGTTGATTGTTTCCCTTGCTCTGCAGAAGCTTTTTAGTTTAACATGGTCCCATTTGTCTATTGTTGGTGTTGTTGCCTGTGGTTTTGAGGTCTTAGCTGTGACTTCGAAATCTTTGCCTAGTCCAGTGTGTTTCCTCTATATTTGCTTCTAGTAGTATTATAGTTTTGTGTATATGTTTAATGCTTTAAACTGTCTTACATTTATTTTTATATATGGTGAGAGATGGGGTTCAGTTCTATTCTTCACATGAATATTTGATTTTCTGAGCGCCATTTGTTGAACAGACTGTCCTTATCGCAATGAATGCTCTTGGTACTTTGTCAAAAATTAGTTGGCTGTAAAATGTGGGTTTATTTCTGAGTTCTCTATTCTGTTCCTTTAGTCTGTATGTCTGTTTGTATAGGAACACAATTCTGTTTTGTTTACTATGGCCTTGTAACATGTTTTGAAGTCAGACAGTGTAATAGCTTCAGCTTTCTTCTTTTTGCTTAGTGTTGCTTTGATTATTTGGGCTCTTTTTTGGTTCCATACAAACTATAGAATTGCTTTATTCTATTTCTATGAAAAATGACATTGGTATTTTGATAGGCATTGCTTGAATCTTTAGATTGCTTTGGGTAGTAGGATCACTTTAATGATGTTATTGCTGATCCATGTCTTGGCATGTCTTTCCATTTGCTTGAATCTTCTTTAAATTTTTCAGTGGTGTTTCGTAGGGTTCTTTTTAGTCTTTTACCTTTTAGGTTAAATTTATTCCTAGCTATTTTATATATTTTTAAAGCTATTGAAAATGAAATTCTGTTCCTAATTTCTTTTTCAGCTAGTTTACTATTAGTGTGTAGATATGCTACTGATTTTTGTATGTTGATTCTGTATCTTGCATCTTTACTAAATTTATTTATCAGATTTCAGAGTTTTCAGGGTTATTATTGATATGTGAGGACTTGTTTCTGCCATTTTATTGATTTCTGGTTGTTTTATATGCCCTTTATTCCTTTATTTCTCTCTTATTTTTTTTATGGTTTGGTGGTTTTCTGTAGTGGTAACATTTGAGTCTTTTCCTTATTTGTTTTCACTTTACCAGTGGGTTTTAGGCTTTTGTGGATTTTCATGATGGTAGTTATTGTGCTTTTGCTTCAAGGTGTAGAGCCTCTTTCTCTTGATTGTAAGTGTAGAACTCCCTTCAGCATTTCTGTAGGGCTGGTATGGTACTGATTAATTCCCATAACTTTTGTTTATCTGAGAAAGACTTTATTTCTCCTTCATTGATGAAGGATAATGTTGCTGGGTATAGTACCCATGGCTAAATTTTTTTTTTTTTTATCACTTTGAATGTATTTGTCCTTCATCACCTGGTCTGTAAGGTTTCTACTGAGAAATTTGCTGTTACTCTGATTGGGGTCCCTAATGAGTGACTAGATGTGTTTCTATTGCCATTTTTAGAATTATCTCTTTGTCTGTGACGTTTGACATTTTGACTGTACTAGGGAGAAGATTTTTTTTGCATTGTGCTGACTTGGGGATCTCTGAGTTCCTTGTATATGAATGTGTAAATTTCTTGCTAGACTTGGGAAGTTTTCATGTATTATTTTATAGAATAGATTTTCAATCCCTTTCATTTTTCTCTCTGCCTTCTGGGGCACTGAAATTCAATCATTTGGTCACTTTTTGGTGTCCCATATGTCATGTAGTTCTTGTTTTTTAAAAATTTTTTTTTTCTTTATTTTTGTCTGGCTGACTTATTTCAAAAGACGAGTCTTTAGGTTCTGAATTCTTTCTTCTGCTTGATTTAGCCTAATGTTGAAGCTTTCATATGTATTTTACATTTCATTGCATAGTTTTCATTACTAGAATTTCTCTTTTGTGCTTTTCAATGATATATGTATCTTTGATAAATTTATCATTCATATCCTGATTTTTTTTCCGAGTTTTTGTTTTTCTGAGTTCTCTGAGCTTCTTAAATATAATTTTTTAAATTATTTTCTAGAAATTTGTAACTTTTTTATTGAAATTTATTGCCAGAGAATCATTGTGTTCCTTTGAAGTTTTCTTATTTTCTTGCTTTTTAAATATTTCTTGTGTCCTTATATTGATTTCTGTACATCTAGCATAGCTGTCACTTCTTCCAATTTTTAAAACTTGCTTTTATAGGGGAGGACATTTTTCTGAAGATGTACCCATGGTGTTGGTTGTATAAGGCATTTTGGCTTTGGATCTGGATGTGTGCAGTAGTGTAATTTCTGTTGATTTATTGACTTATAAACAGTGTCAGTGTTATCTGTGATTTCCTCTGTGCAGTTGTTAGTGGGGTCTGTTATGAAGTTCTACTGGGATAGGGCATTAGTTGGGACTGTCCTTGGGCCCCAGTGATGGCAGTGGCAGACCAAGCACGCCTATCCTTGGGCTTCAGACTGCATGCTGGCCCTGGTGTTACTGGGTCCAGGTATGCCAATTCTTTGTTTTCCAGACAGCTTGTTTGGCACCAGCAGTGGCAACAATAGGTCGGGTTGGTTGGTGTCTTCTTGGGACTCTGGGAAGTGAGATTGGCATGGACAGTGGCAGTAGCTGTCACGGGGCAATCTTCTGTCTCCCATGAGTTTCACATTGTTGTTTGTTTGTAGTGAATTTAGTGGGCTTGGTGAGGCAATCACCAGGCTGCAGGTGATCCAGGCAGGTCAGTGCAGGGTGTGGTATGGCAGGTTGAGTCAGCTTGTCCTCAGGCCCCAGGCACACTGTTCAGGTCCCAACAGTGATTTATAGGTTAGCATGATCCCCAGGCTTCAGGAGTGTTCTAGGGAACTGGGCAGTGGTTGGGGGGTAGTAGAGCTATACAAGGTGGAACTATCCTCAGGCCTTCTAGTGGTGCATATAGGTGTTGGCTGTGGTAGGAAAGAACAAAGTGATCTCCAGGCCCCCAGTGAAATGCTTAGGTGATAGTGGCAGCAGCAATGGTGTATCCCTGTCGCTGGAGAGTATAAGGTTGCTTTCAGCAGCAGCAGCCATAAACAAGCAGCTGAGGAGTACATGGTTTGGCCCTAGGTAACGGCTGCAAGTAGGGTAGCCTTTCTTCAGGGCACTTGTAGACACATAGTGGCCCTGCTACTAGAGGCAGTGGGGTTTGTTGCCAATGGCTTATACTTTGGCCTTGGCAGCAACAGCCATAGTTGGCATGCAGGGATTTAGGAACGTAGAAATGTAGAGGCTGTTGAGATGCAAGACAGAATGTACTCTGATGTGAGCTGCACTCTCAAAATGATGCCTTGCTGTAGAGGCTTACAATTCAGGGAGTGTGTGAGCTCTAAGCAGCTCCTTACATTTTTTTTAGGGCACGGAGGGGTCAAGGGGCTTTCTTGTGGCTAACATTGCAGCAGTCCATGGTGAAAATGTGTACCACTAGGGGTCACTCACTTACTTTATCACCTCATTAGGGAGGCTTTCCAGCTTCTACCTGATTTTGTCCAAGCAGTCTGACTTAGAATGCATATTGTAAATGTTTACCTATTGTCTATTTGTCTTCCAGAAAATACATAACAAACTGTAGCCTTACTATTGTATTCATTTCTCTGGGCTATGTTGCATATTTTTATTTAGTATTATATATATGTGTTTTTATTGTACTTTAGATTCTGGGGTACATGTGCAGATCATGCAGAATTGTTGCATAGGTACGTACATGGCAGTGTGGTTTGCTGCCTCCATCCCCCTGTCACCTATATCTGGCATTTCTCCCCATGTTATCCCTCCCCAACTTCCCTACCCCCACTGTCCCTCCTTTAGTCCCCACCAACAGACCCCAGTGTGTGATGCTCCCCTCCTTGTGTCCATGTGCTCTCATTGTTCAGCACCCGCCTATGAGTGAGAATTAAAGTAATTGCCAATATAACCAGTGAGAAAAACTGTAGCATTATTCATTGAGTTTAAATTGTCCTGGTTACTAATACATTTAAATATTTTTTGCATTATTTGTGTAAATTCCTTTTATATAATCATTTGCCCTCATGGATCAGTTATCTATTGCAACAATCATATTGCATAATGAACAACCACAAAACCCAGTGTTTTAATAAAATAATTATGTATTTACCTCACAGTAGTGGATTGGCAGAGTGATTATCTAGTCTGGGTTTACTCATGCATTTGCAGTCAGCTGCGGTTTGGTAAAGAAGCTTTGTTAATCTTGCCTGTGCTATCTCACATGATTGAGGGTTGGTTGGCTGTTACTTGCTCAGAAAGATCATTGGCTGTGATGACTACACTCACATAGCACTGCTCCTCATATATCATACTCCAGAAAGCTATTCCAGGCATGTTTTCATGAAGGAATCAGAGAAAGAAGAGAGAGAAAGGGGAAACTTTTAAACAATTTTTTAAAGCCTCTAGTTACATCATGTTTGCTAATATCCCATTAAATAAAACAAATTATATAGCTGAGCCTAGGAACAAGGGCAAGAGTCTGGGGTGTGAGTGCAGACACTATAAGGGAGAGCATAGCACAATTACATAACATAGGATACAGATACAGGGAGGAAAATGTAGCTGTTTTATAACCCATATACCATACCATTTTTCTAATGATGTGTCAAATTTTTTAAAAATTTATTTTCTAGTTTTCAAAAATCTATTATCAAAGACATTTTATTATGCATATTTAAAGTATGCAACATGATGTTATATCCACTTCTTTTGTGTGTAAAACAGTTAATGTAGTGAAACAACATATTCATCTCACTAGAAACCCAGATTTTAAGGATTTCTCTGTGTTTTTGCATCCAAAGTAAAGCAATATTTGCAAATCAATAACAAAAGAATAAACTACACCCTCTTCTTTCCAAAATAATTTAAAAAGTCAAAATACTTAAATACTTCACCACTGAAGATATCCAAATGACCAATAGGTATTTGAAAAAGCATTCAGCACCATTATTTCTTTGGGAAATACAAATTACAACTACAACAAGATATTATTATAAGGCCACTAGAATGTTAACTAGAATGTGAAGCAAAAGGAACTTTCCTGTATTGCTATCATAAAATGGTATACTACTTTGGAAAACTGTTTAGTCACTTCTTACAAAGTTAAATAGATGCCTCTTCTGTAATCCAACAATAACACTCTTAGGCATATATCCAAGATAAATTAGTACACATGTCCACAAAAATAATTGTACAGAATGTTCATCACAGTGCTATTCATATTAGCCAAAAACTGAAAACAACCAAGATGTGATGTTAATTAACAGAAGATGTGGTAAACATATGATGGTATATTCACACAATTAATACTACTACCTGGAAGTAGTATTATGAACTACTAGTCGTAGTTTAAACTAACACAGAGAATGAACTAATGACATACAACAGAATAAATAAATTTTATTTTGTTTAAGGAAGGAATACAAACATAAAAGAAATACATTTACTGAGATCATATAGCCTTAATAGTAAAAAATTACAAAATAAGAAAATTATATAACCACTTATTTTACAAATACAGATGTAAAACATTTGCATTCAAATTTCAAGAAATCAAAGCTCAGCAAAATAAACCCAGAAAATAATTAAAACAATACAACACTATGATCAAGGAAAGTTAATTCTAAAAATATACATATAGTATAATATTTGAAAATGATACATTTTATTAATGATAAAAATTATCAATGGTTTTTCAGTATGTAATTTTATTTACCTGAAGTTCAAGAAAAAACAACAAGTCAGAAGTTACCAAGGTGGTGTTCTGACACACAAGGAAAAGTTCTGGAGTGATGGGAAAACTCAATTTATATTTAAGAGGTTACTACATTATTGTAGTTGAACAGCTCTCAAACTTTTTAGCCTGAAGACCAGATTTTTAGATGCTTAACAGTTATTGAGGATACCTAAGATCTTTTTTCTTAATATTTGTTATATTTATCAATATTTACCATAATAAAAATTAAAGCTGATATTTTTAAAACATTAATTTTAAAATAATGAAAAACCCATTGCACATAATTATAAACAATGCATTTTTAAACAAAATAACAATATTTTCCAAGCTAAAAAATAGTTAACAAGAGTTAACAAGAAGGGTGATATTATTTTCCCCTTTTCACATTTAATCTTTGGCTATTAAGACTGACATGAAGAAATTTTGTTTTCCTCATTCTAGAAGTGATTATCAAAAGTAGTTATGCTAGTTTTACATGACACCCTTTCAGCCTTTACAAAATAATTTTTTTGGCTATTAATCTATTGATCCTAATGTATGGTTTTCAAATATTAAATAACGTTTTGGAATTAACTTCACGTGGTCATGGTGTTTATTATTTTAATTAATTTGTGGTTTTATTTTGCTGAGTTTTAATTTTGTAAGTTTGGATGCAAACACTTTTTCATATATATTTTAAAAATAAACGGTTATAATTTTATTTATTTTGTACTGCGTTTGTAATTTTTTCCCCCTCAGGGTCATATGATCTCAGCAAAATAAATTAGAAACGTTTTAATTTTTAAATTTTCTGAAATAGTTTATGTAGCATGAAAATTTTCTGTTCCTTAAAATGTTAAAGAAAATTTGTATATGATAACTTCCACTTAGTGTCTTTATTGAAGGTATATTGTTTCATTTGTTATTTTATTTTATTTATTTACTTTTTTTGAGACGGAGTCTTGCTCTGTCGCCAGGCTGGAGTGCAGTGGTGCAATCTCGGCTCACTGCAACCTCTGCCTCCTGGGTTCCAGCGATTCTTCCACCTCAGCCTCCCGAGTAGCTGGGACCACAGGCACGTGCCACCATGCCCGGCTATTTTTTGCATTTTTAATAGAGACAGGGTTTCACCATGTTGGCCAGGATGGCCTTGATCTCTTGACCTCATGATCTGCCCGCCTCAGCCTCCCAAATTGCTGGGATTACAGGTGTGAGCCACCGCGCCTGGCCTTTATTTGTTTTAATAATAATGGGTTATTTTTTATTTTCTAGATTTTGCTACATATATACAGTTCTTTATGTAGTCACTTTTTCATCTATATTTATAAAATAGTTTTATAATTTTATTTATTTTGTACTACCTTTGTAATTTTGACTTTCCTCAGGGCCATATGATCTCAGCAAAATGAATTAGAAACATTTTTATTTTTAAATGTTCTGAAATATTTTGCGTTATGTAGCATGAAAATTTTCTGTTCCTTAAAAATTTTAAAGAAAATATGTATGTCATGACTTCCACCTACTGTCTTTATTGAAGGTCTATTTTTTTCATTTGTCTTAATAATAATGGATTATTTTTCATTTTCTAGGTTTTCTTGCCACATATATACAGATCTTTATATAGTCACATTCTATATTTCTTCCTCTATGTATTGTTTACTTCCAAATGTGTCTTATATTTAGCTATGGGATATACAAATCAATTTTTTTTTTGTCTTTTAAAAGCAAACATGGATTAAATTTTAACTTGTTACTAGTACCACATTTTACCACAAATACCTATTTTTTCTTATCATGTGTGCTCTCAAGGAAGATCTGCATCTCATCTTTTTATAATAACTTTTTCTGAAAATATTACTACATTTGGATTAAATAGAATTTTACTATACTCATTATCTGTCTTTCTCTTCATATATCTTTGGTTTATTACCAAAAAGATCTTCCATTTCACTTTTTTTTCCTATTATGCTCTAATCTTTATATTTGAAATAACAATATTAGAGCAGAATTCTTGGAATATTTTCAATATGAAAAAATGCAATTGTTTGAAACTTGTGCTTTATACAGACTTAATATTAGGCACCTTATTATTTTGGGTTTATTGCTGAAGTAAACACACAACATATCGGATATTGAATTTGGCAGATTTCTGACTAAATTATCCTGTCACCATGTTGCTGGAGATCCCATAGTCATTGACTTGACCTACTGCTGCATAAAGTAATATAGTTATATAGCAATAAAAAGACAGAATAACAGATGGTAATCTATTAGCAGAAACATCAGAAACTGAAATAGGAGTGCCGGTGGTGCAGTGGTGGCAATCCTGTAGTAAGACAATGCTGGAGAAAATACAACTTCAAGCTTTTGAATATAACTTCAAATGTCGGGTTAAGCAAGTAGAAGGTTAATTATTCAAAAGTGGGAAAAAGTCAGAACATATTCCAGTATCTCAGCAGAAGGTGCAGCTTTATAGAGGTCATTATTAAAGTAAAATAATTGAATATGAAGTACTTGCCCACCCATGAACAAGTGAAGCAGAATTGGTAATATTGCTAGCAGAGATATTTAGAGTGAGACTTTGGGGTCAAAGAGCTTGATGATGATTGATTCCCATCTTTTGCTAGCAGGGTAACTCTGGACATGATCTAATCTCGGTCTGCAAATTTTACTAATATCTACTTCATAGGGATATGGGGAGGAGCTAGATAATAGATGTGAGACATTTAGCAAAGTGTTGTTGGTTAAGTGTCAACTCAGTGGTAGTTTTATTATCCTAACAGAAGCATTTAAACTAGGAAGCTATGAAGCTGTGAAGTTAGAATTCTGACTCATATCCCTGAATTCCTTTTCAAAGACATTTTGTAGGCTGGCATGATATAAAATTATATAAAATGGTTCTTTTTTTTTTTCAGGCAAGGTCTTGCTTTATTACCCAGGCTGGAGTGCAGTGGCATGATCATGCCTTGAACCCTTGGTCTCAAGTGATCTGTTTTCCTCAGCATCCCAAGTAGCTATGACCACAGGCATGCCTCACCATGGTAAGTTACTTTAACATTTTTTTTTTTGTAGAGACCTGGGTCTCGCTATGTTCCCAGGCTAGTCTCAAACTCTGGGTTTCAACCAATCCTCCTGACTACCAAAGCACTGGGATTATAGGTGTGAGCCACCACACCCAACATAAAATATTCATAGAATTTTTAGTATTTGATGTATGTACATCTTTGAAACTCCTTTTTTTTTTTTTTGAGATGGAGTCTTGCTCTGTCACCCAGGCTGGAGTGCAGTGGTGTGATCTCGGCTCACTGCAACCTCTGCCTCCCAGATTCAAATGATTCTCCTGCCTCAGCCTCCTGAGTAGCAGGGACTACAGGCCTACGCCACCACGTCCAGCTAATTTTTGTAATTTTAGTAGAGACGGGGTTTCACCATATTGGTCAGACTGGTGTCAAATTCCTAACCTCAGGTGATCCACCTGGCTTGGCCTCCCAAAGTGCTGGGATTACAGGCATGAGTCACCACACCTGTCCTGAAACTACTCTTAAGAGTAAGACTCACTGCATGTTTTTTTCTAAAAATTGTTTTTTAATAGACTTTATTTTTAGAGCAGCTTTAGATTCACAGCAAAATTGAGCAGAAGCTACTGAGTTGACACCCTCTTCCAACACACATGAGTATCCTCTCCTACATTAAAATCTCTCACTATAGTGGTACCTTTCTTAAACTTGATATACCTACAGTGACATATTATTTTTGCCCAGAGACCAGAGTTTAGAGTTCACTCTTAGTGGGTACATTCAATAAGTTTTGACAGATGTGTAATAACTTGTATATACCACTGTAGTATCATACAGAATAATTGCACTTCTCTAAAAACCTCCTATGCTTTCCTTGCTTATTATTCAATATTTTCCCTATTTCCTGGAATTCTTTTTTTCTGTTATCATGGTTTTGCCTTTCCCAAAATGTAAAATTTGTAGAATCCTACATATGTTATCTTTTTGGGTTTCTTTCACTTATTTATATGCCTTTAAGTTTCTTCCATATCTTTTCATGAATTGACAGCTAATTTATTTTTAGTACTCAATAATACTCCATGGTATGGATATATCATAGTTAGTTTTTCCATTCATTCACTGAAGGACATCTTGGTTGCTTTCAAGTTTAGATAATTATGAGTAAAGCTGCTATAAACATCCCTGTGCAAGTTTTTGTGTGCACAGAAGTTTTCAACTAATTTGGGTAAATATCAAGGCACATGATTCATGTATTGTATAGTAAGAGTATGCTTAGTTTTGCAAGAAACTGCAAAACTGTCTTCAGAAGAAGTTGTATCATTTTCTATTCTCAATAATAATGAGTTCCTGTTGCTCCACAGCCTCACCAGCATTTAATATTGTCAGAATTTTGGATTTTGGTAATCCTATTAGGTATAGAGTGGTAGCCAATTATTGTTTTAATTTATAACTCCCTAATTAGTTTGATGTTAAACATGTATTCGTGTATTTATTCCCATCTGTATATCGTCTTTGTGAGGTGTCTGCTCATGTGTTTGTGCAATTCTTAATCAGGTTGTTCAATTTTTATTATGTATATTTAAGAGTTTTTTGTATATTTTGAATAATTGTTTCTTACTAGTTATGTTTTCTTTCAAATATTTTCTCCCAGGCAGTGGCTTGTCTTTCCATTCTATTCACAAGATCTCTTACAAACCAGAAAATTTTAATTTTAATGAAGTCTGGCTTATATATTCTTTATTTCATAGGTCATGCCTTTGATATTGTGTCTAAAAAGTCACTGTCAAACCAAGGTCATCTAGATTTTATAGTTTTGTGTTTTACATATAGTTCTATGATCCATTTTGATTTTTTTATTTTGTGAAGAGAGTAAGGTTTGTCTATGATCCTTTTTTCTTCTTTTGCACGTAGATTCCCAGTTGTTTCAGAAACATTTGTCGAAAAGATTGTACTTTTATTTGTTTGAGATAATGGAATAAGAGTGACTAAGTAGCCGGGCGCTGTGGCTCACACCTATAATCCTATCTCTTAGGGAGGCAGAGGTGGGAGGATAGCTTGAGCCCAGGAATTCGAGACCTGCCTGGGCAATATAGTAAGATCCCATTCTTTAAAATAAATAAAAAATAATAAAAGCGTGACTAAGTAAAAATGAATTTATAATGATCTGATGACTGTGATTTTTACTGTAAATGAGGAAAATCCAATCAAATGTGCTTCAAAAAATAATTTTACTGATGTAGCTAAAGCCATTCTAAACAATATTCTGGATTCTTACCATATTATGCCTAGGGAATAGACTTTTTCCCAGCATAAATAATATAATATTTACTATTACGCTTTTGGGGTAGAAAATGTTGAATAAATGATTTTTCTTTGTTTGTTCGATTGATTGAATAAATGAATAAATAACTTTCTAGTGTGTACAGTTTATGTGGCATGAAAAAGCTGTGAAAGCTAAGACTGGAGATGATTGTGTTTTGAGGATATTTCCATTACTTGTATTGCAAAGGACAGTTAAGCCCCAGATAACTTGGTGCTTACTGGGCTTAAGGATTGTTCAAAGATAGATGTTTTGCAGTTTTTCCATAGGCATCTTTTCTGGCAGACCTATTCTTAGTATGATGTGTGGGCTTCAATGAAACAAATTTTGAAGTTGTCTTGAGTCTTCACAATAATAAAAATCTTTGGAAATACTAAATTCAGAATTCCATAGTGGGAATGTGAAAACCCTCCTTCCCTTGTCTGTGCCTTCCTACAAACCTAACTGCCTATCTTATTTGGCATATAAATATTTTCCCATAGCCCCAGAGACTCCCATTGACAAATTTATTAAACCTGTCTTATCCAGAATGTTAATGTTTCTGTAAATCTTCACCATCTGTTGTACCATCTAATTGCAAATGTGAAGTGAACATAATTCATGATTTTATCATAATAAATTTAGATAAGTGATTTAAATGCACTTGAATATTCTTTATTCAAAGCTACATGGATTTTTCAGCCATTCCTTGTCTCCTAGGAACTGTTGTGAAGCTGTTCTTTCCCAGTGCCCTGTGTCACAAGGGGATTTTCTTGAAAAAGACACTGTCTTCTTTAGGCTTGCCAGACCACCTCCAAGTGTAGCACAAGTAAATGAGATGCCAATAGGTTAAACCTTAGCTGCCTCCTAAGAAACATGAATAATTGAAATTCTTCACATACATATTTATCTCTCTCTCTCTGCTTGTCAGTCACTCATCAATAGCTACCACTCCACACATTCCTGTCTGTAACCCAAATGCATTATTTGACCTCTACCTTACCCCTTTATTTCAAGCTATAAGAGGATTTTACACTGCCATTTTTTAAATATACATTTTCTTCTTATCCTTATAAAAAATCACTTTTAGGCTAGTTGTCAAAATATTTCCGTGGTGCTATTATTAAAACCACAAGGTTATATTTTGTACATCTCTGAAGTTTCTTCTGTATGTGTTCTGATATATGTGTTATTTAATAGGTAGAATATAAAAAAAGATTGTTTTCATGAAGTGAACTGTTCATTGGGAAATAAGTGGACAGATGGTCTAAACCTTTAAATGAAAATATATTCATAGCAGTGTAGAGCTACTAAGCCCTTTTGAAATCCCACACAAAATTCCTGAGCGAGATCCTACTGTTCTCTTATGCTTCAAGAAAATCTATTTGACTGAACTGCAAAGTAGATCATCTGATGTCACAGTTGAATCTATCCATGGACAGTATCATTTGAGTGATATTATAACCAGTCATCAGGCCTCTCTAGCTCTCTGAGTTCTACTCACACCCTCTATGCCTATATCACAGAAGTAATGGCACTCTATGACATTACAATTCTATCTTATTCCCTAAAGGTTGAGCAACCAGAGGTGGGGTTGTGCTTTTCCTTCCTGTGTTCTCAGGGGCTAGCATAGGGAGTGATAGAGGAGAATGCATAGAAATTGCTTGTTGAATTAGTACCAGGAGTGTAATGAATATATGATATGTTGAATGATTAAAAAAAAAAAGAAAAGAAAATGTCTTTGGAAAGAAAAGAAAGCCTAAGTTTTCCAAGTGTGTTTTCCTTTTCTCTGATAAATGCTAAGATGGTGTCAGCTAATTTAGCCAGAAAGTTTAAAAACTTACCTGTTGAAAGAATTTGCTGAAAATATTGACAGGTTCGGTAAATTTCTTGCCAATATCTTCACTATATTTTGGGAGGACATTCCAATAGCATCTTTTGGCTATGATATCATACTGCAAAAAGCACTGCATAAAGGTAAAGCAAAGGCCATTTAGAGGTGCTAGGAATTCTGCCATACATTGAACCCTTGGTTCCTGGGCAATTAAGGTAGCAGGATTTGCTTTTCCTTCAACTTTGAAAACATTTCATCAAAAACGCTCCAAGTCAGTTGATTCATCTAGATATTTTCAGATAAATTTATATAGAACCCACTGCCTATTTCAATAAACTCAGGGTTAAAAATATCTCTAAGTGGAGCAGAGAGAGAAAGTGAAATTAAAATTTTAAACAAATAGCCCCACATTCAAATGCATGTGTAGCTTATTACCATCTTGATGTGTGAGTATGGAATCTAGTTATACCTAGCTAATTATTTTCTTCAGTTCTTCCACTAAGTTATTCTATTTCATTTAAATAATTTTATGAATAATATTTAATATTTATATTTTCATAGAAAGTAATTAGAAAAAATAGAGTAATGTGAAGAAGCTTGCTCATTCTCAAATCTGAGTGACTTTCAAAGATTTAGCACCCACATCTAAACCAGAGCCTTTTGCTCTGCATAACTCAGCCGTGTGCCAAGTGACCAGCTTGCAATAAAACTGCTTCTTAACCAGCTCTGTTCACAGCTAAACACTTCATAATTTTTTTGTGTTGCTACAGAGCCCTGTGTTTTATCCAGTTATCCTACACTCAAGCTGCTTTAGGAGTTGAGTGTGGAGCTAAAAAGTGAGGAAAGTTGTTTCTCCTCTTGTTTCTTGACCTTGTATGTGACAACCGCAATCAGAGTAATCTTTCTAAAAATGCACTTTTCCAATGGCTCATAAAGAGGCCCACATTCAAAAGCCTAGGTATCCTCTCTGAACTTCTATAGGCTGCTATGGAATTAGATTCTGCTCTTAGAATTTGATCTTAGAATTCTACCTATGCTCTCAAACCATGTAAGTTCAATTTGCTTCTGCTTCTTTGTGGATTTTTTCATAAAAAGGGTAATATTTATTAAATCAAGTTGAAAAACAGGCATTTATCACATTATATAAAAAGTTTTGTATTGCAAGAATATGATACATGCATTCAGTTACAGATAGGTAGACTTTCCAGCATTCCTCTTTCCAAGGGGGAAACCCTCCTCAGATCTTCCCATGTATTTATCACTGATGATAGCCAGTATTTTCTGATAATAAGTGAAACTATAAGCCAAAAAAATCTTCCACTTCTGCTTTAGCCAAAACACTCCAAGTCAGTTGATTCATCTAGATATTTTCAGATAAATTTATATATTTATGGGTTGAGGGTGGGGGGGTTGGGTAGAATATGTGAAGACATGTAAAACAGGCAAGAGTAAGACAATTGTCCCTTGTTTATTGTCTAAATATCATAAACACATCAAGTTAACTGAAGAATTTAACAAAATTTGTATTAATATTTAGGCATAATCAGAGTAATTCCATGAAAAAAAAAATCTATGTGCCTCATCTCAGCTGGTGGCATCTTGTTCAGTTATTTAAAAAGCGGGGACACAAAATTACCAATGCAGAGAGAAGACTGAATAGAAACTATGATTGATTGAGAGTATTCAATGTACTATTTTTTAATCATGCCTAAGAGTTTTCATCATCATTGGAAAAAAATTAAGAGGTATTTTGTATATAGGTAGCTGTATGTATTTATATGCATGTCAGTTTTATCATAAAGTGTACCTTCTTTTCTTTTCTTTGTTTCTTTCTTTTTTTTTTTTTTCCAAACAAGGTCTCACTCTATGGCCCCAGGCTGGAGTACAGTGGCACAATCTTGGCTCATGGCAACCTCTGCCTCCTGAGCTCAAACAATTCTCCTGCCTCAGCCTCCCTAGTAGATGGTACTACAGGTGCCACCATGCCTGGCTAATTTTTGTATTTTTTTGGTAGACATGGGGTTTCACCATGCTGGCCAGGCTGATCTTGAACTCCTGACCTCAGGTGATCTGCCCCCCCTTGGCCTACCAAAGTGCTAGGATTATAGGCATGAGCCACTGTGCCTGGTCTGTACCTTATTTTCTTTTCTTATTTTTTTTAGAAAAAAGGAGAAAGAAACAGAAAAAGAAAGAAAAAAAAGAATGAAAGAGAGAAAGAAAGAGGATGAGAAAGAGGGAGACAGAATGGGATTCTTGTTTTATTGCCCAGGCTAGAATGCAGTTTAAAAATGGGTATTAAAAACCTCTTTTATGCCAATAATTGTGCTTAACAATGGAGACAGGAAGGAATAGGGGATGAAAATAACAAATAAGCAGACAACCAATATTTTATTTAAACCTGTGAAATGCTATGCAATTGCTGTGGAGTGATTTACTTCCAATTATGTGGTCACTTTTAAAATAGGTATAATGTGATGCTAAGAAAAATGTATGTTTTGTGGATTTGGGGTGGAGAGTTCTGTAAATATTTGTTAAGTCTAGTTGTTCCAGGTCTGAGATCAAGTCCTGGATATCCTTGTTAATTTTCTATCTCGTTGATCTGTGTAATATTGACAGTGTAATGTTAAAGTCTCCCACTATTATTGTGTGGGAGTCTAAGTCTCTTTGTAAGTCATTAAGAACTTGCCCTATGTATCTGGGTGCTCCTGTAATGGGTGCGTATATATTTAGGCTCGTTAGCTCTTCTTGTTG
>PVKP010037687.1:0-21458 GCA_004027715.1 Plecturocebus donacophilus | reverse complement strand
AAAACTTTGCCTGTCAGCTTTCCTCATTCCCACCTAGATTTTTTAGAATCTCATTTTGACTTAAAAGTTTTTAATAGATTGAGCTTTCAACTGTGAACTGGGCTGTTGAGATAGGTAGTAATCTATCCATTACTGGAGGTAGGCAAGTAGAAGTTGGATGGCTACCAAAGAGAAAAATGGAGCAGGAAATAATGACTAGAATACAGTGAAAAGTCCAGCAACATGATCTAGGAACACAGAAATGACAAATTCAACTCCACAGCTGGTAAATAGAAGGAGCAGTGGAAAAAGCAGACAATTTAGGCTTAGACAGTGCTGAGACTGAAGCTTGGCTCGAGTACTGGATAGCTGTGTAACCTTCAGGAAGTTACATAACCTCTTTGACTAAATGAGATATACATTATAAAGAATCTAGCACAGTGCCTGACAGAGTATATTAAACTATGCTAGCCTCTTTTATTTATTCTTATAGAGGAGGAGGAGTATAATAGATCACAAAACTGACTCCAAATTCCTCCAATCCCTAAAATCATATGCATTTGCAATGTGATATTACCCCTCCTCTCATCTAGAAGTACAGTCTCCCCACTGGGGGCTTTGGGTGCAGTCATGTGAATTGGCCACTGAGGCCTTGGCAAATGTGGCACAAGCAGAGGCTTAGAAAGGACACTTGGGAACCCTGAAACTGACCATGTGAGTGAGCCTGGTCTAGTCTCCTTGATATGGGGAGAGCCAAGTGACAGATTCTCCCACTCACTCTAGCCAATATGTGAGTGAGACCATCCCAGACCTACCAGCCCCCAGCTGACCCACTACCTGACTGTAGAACTGCCTGGTTGACCCAGAGACCCTGGAGCAATAGCAAAATAATTCTTGTTTTCAGTCACTAGGTTTTGGGGTGGTTTGTTATGCAGCAAAAACTAACTATTACAAGTAGATTCAAAAAAGTATCTAATTAGAAATCATCGGGACCAATGGGTACATGGAATTTGCTTTTCAGAAACTCATTCGGTAGGTGACTTTGCCATAATGTAGATAATGTCTCTTGACATAAGGGCCATCTGTGTGAATAGAACTGTCCAAAACATAGTTGAATTGTCTGTCAGGACTTTAGCCAATTTATTCTACAGAAATGCACGTTATGTCCAGAACAGTGAATTTTAATGCTTGGGCTGCTAAATGCAAAAAGAAATTTAAGCCATATTTACACAAGTGCTGTGTTCCCAGGAGACCCTGCAGGTCCTTCTGGGGTGGAGGCTGGCTGGGGACATCACTGTATTCATCTCCAGAAAAGGTGGCTGTGATCCCTGGGAAAGGCAGAAAATATTCAAATATTATTTAGAGCCCACTTTAATATTACCTAAAAAGCACCATTCACAGGCTTTGATGTCTTGGCTGAGTAGAAATAACACTTCCCTCATCAAAAAAGTTGTTTGATCCCTGAATTCTGCTTTTTTTTTTTTTCTTTTTAGATATTAACTCAGAGCATTTCAGTCTCCCCTGGGTATGAAGTGATGAAAGGGGGCAGTTGATTTAGTGAATAAAGTTATTTCACGTCATTATTATTGCAGCCCTGAGGGGGGGACTGTCCCTTTTCTGTTGGCAGTTCCAGGGTTGCTGCCCTGCCTGCCACCATCCCCACACAGCCTCCGACCCGTTATCACATCATCTCACACATGATAACAATAGTTATTCTGTCCTCCAAGATCCTGGGTTTACACGTGATGACCAGAGTGATCCTTTAAAATACCGAACCATGTGATCCCCCTCCAAAATCTCCAGTAGCTCCCTATTGCCTAGGCCACAGAGACCCAATTCCTTTCCCTGTTGTATTTATTTCTTGCTGTAGCAAAGTCTCACACACTGGGTGGCTTAAACAACAGATATTCAAGCTCTCACATTCTGGAATCTGAAACTAGGGTGTCAGGAGAGCTGCATCCAGCTCTCAGGACTGGGAGGGAGAATATTCCCTACCTCTCTCCTAGTCCCGAGGCATTCCTTGGCTTACACATGGCATTCTCCCTCTGTCTTCACAACAGCTTTGTCTCTGTGTCCTTCTCATCAGAACTCAGTCGCATTGGAGTAGGACCCGCTTTAATAACCTTATCCTTTTTGTTTGCTTGTTTGTTTTTTAGTGATTGGGTCTCACTTTGCAGTGACACAATCAGAGCTCATGGCAGCCTTGAACTCCCGGGCTCAAGCGATCCTCTCACCTCAGTCTCCTAACTAGCTGGGAGACTCCTACAAGCGTGTGCCACCATGCTCAGCAAATTAAAAAAAAATTTTGTAGAGGCAAGGTCTCACTACATTGCCCAGGCTGAAGTACAGTGGCCCAATGTAACCTCGAACTCTGGGGCTCAAGCAATCTTCCTGCCTCAGCCTCTAGCGAATTTTCTTCTTTTTTGTAAAGACAAATTCTCCCTATGTTACCCAGGCTGGTGTCGAAGTCCTGGGCTCAAGCAGTCCTCCCACCTCAACCTCCCAAAGGCATGAGATTACAGGCATGAACCACCAGGTCCAGTCTAATTACATTATTTTAAGTTGATCATCTACAAAAAGGCTGTTTCCAAATAAGGTCACATTCACAGGTATTGGGGGTGGGGCACAGAACTTCAACATCTTTTGCGGAGGGCACAATTCTGCCCATAGCAACTGTGTCTTAAGGCCCTTCGCAGGCTGAGCCCACACTCTCCACCCTGGAACAATCCCTGTGCCTTCCCAATTCTGGCTCCAGTGTCATCAGGCATAGTTATTTATGTTTGAGTTTAAATTTCTCTTCTGCAACCTATTAGGCCACTTGTCTGCTCTGTGCCTCAATTTCTTCATCTTTAAAATGGGAATATAAATAATACCCACCCCAAGGCGATTATTTGGAGGGTTAAATGAATTTATGCAAACAAAGCCTTCTGAATAGTGCCTGGCTTGTAATAAGTGTTCAGTGAAGGTTCGTTACTATTATTTTTATGTTTTTTTGAAGTTCCCCCTCTTTTCTTCCCCTCCAATGAGGCTCACTCTTTCGCTGTCCCCAGATAGGAGGCTGGGGCATCCCAAAGTCACATCACAAGTCCTCAGCATTAAACCTAGACCTCTTCCCTGAATCCAGCACTGGTTCCTCTGCTCCCCACCAACCACCCTGCTTCAGGCCTCCCCTGACCCTTCCACGCCCTGTCCATACTCTTCGGCTCCTTTCTGCGCTCCCAGATGGTTCCAAGGTTGAGCCATGCAAACCTTCGTGTACTTAAAAACCTATCTTCCAATCTGAGCAAAATGTGTCCTAAGTGTTAGCAGCCATTGTTCTGCTGTGTGTTAATTTGTTGCTGGGGATACAGAGAGGATGGGAAAAGTGTGGAGCACTGGAAAACGGTTTGCCCTGTCTTCATCAGATCCTAATTATTCCACACCTTTTAAATAGAGGAAGCATTAGCATCCCTAAACTGCATAGGGGTCTGATTAAAATAATGTCTCCTGAATTAGTTTTCCATAAACTGAAAAAATAAATAACTGGGAAGCGCCCCAGACACAGCCTCCTCCTGGGCTTGTGCCTGGCCAGGGTCTTAGGGGAGGCGCATGAGGGGACAGTGGCCCAGCCATGGCTGCATTTGACCCACTGAGGTCAGGAGATGTTGCCTGTTCTTTCTGTTCCTACTCCTCCCATCCTTCCACATTATGCTCTTCTGCCTGGGCCCAGCTCATGTGAACCCTCCTCCTTCAAGAAGTCTTCCTTAATAGCATCCTTTCCTGGTTCCCACCAGTCTTGGCTTTGATTCTCTTGAGTAAAACTCCTGTTGCTCTGTGCAGGTGGTCTTTCCAGCTTGGGTGCCAATACCTCAAGGACAGAGCCTTGTTGGAACCATGTCTTGTCCTCTCTGTTGCTGCCGGCACAAGCCCTGGCCCTCAGGAAGTTCCTGCTATATAGCTATTTACTTACCTTGGCTAAAAGGTAGACAGCCTGAAGTCTCAGTGTGTCCCAGTCCCTCCTGCTGTCTCCCATTCCAGCCACCTCTCCAGCTATGACTACTCCAGAGGGCTCAGCTAGCATCAGTGAAACGGAGAGTGGAGCTTCATATGCAAGGAACGTTTTCCAATAGCCAGTGATCTCATCACAGAATGAGCTGCCTTGTGAGATACAAGGTTCCCCATCCTGAGGAGCTTCAGAGCAGCAGATGGGAGGCCCTCTGTGTCTCCAGGGCCCCATGGCTCCAGGTCCCGTGACACTACGGTTCCATTCTCTATTTCATGTCATTCTTTGCAAAGGAAACTCCAGTCCCTTTTATTAGCTCCCAGGCCGTGCATTAAGAAAGAAATATGTAGCCACTTTGTTAAAGTTGGTACAAACGGAACATCTCACATTTCAGAGCTGTCACTCCACTGAGAGTCATTCACATAAACAACGAGGTCCTTGTGGGTTTGATGGCAACACAAACACCACTTGCGACTCAATTAAGGAAGAAGTAATTAAAAAGGGGGAACAGCATGCAGTCTCTCCAACTGTATCTTCCCACTGAGGCCTGGGCCGCTGAAGGGCAGAATCTAGGGGGCTTATGAGGGAATCTTTGCTGGGGCCTGTGCCCCTGATCTGGCCAGAGCTTGCCCAGGGTGAAGTGGGGAGAGAGAGAACAATAGACACACAGGCATTGACCTCAGCCAGTGACCCATCTCTCATACCAACAAGTGGTGTAAAGTGAATAAATTTTGTTTTTCTAAATTAACCAGGTGCATCTAAGGAGAAAAACATTGCCCCCAGAGATGAGTCACAATGACTTTGTTCTCAAATAACAGTAGCCAGTATCTTTTATTTTTACTATGTTCCAGGCACTGTTGTAAGAAGTTTATAGGCATTAAGTCATAACAATCCCATGACATAGCTACTGTTATTGGCTCTATTTTTCCAGATAAGGAAACTGAGGCACAAGCCCATGGTCTTTCAGCTAAGAAGAGGCAAAGCCAGGATTTAAACATGGAGAGTCTGGCTCTAAAGCCCACCCTTAAGCACCATAATCAATGCCTCTCACTTTCAGAAGTGCTCTTTTCTGGTCCTGGCTCTCCTAATCGTCAGCTTTACCAAGTTTTAAACACTTGCTCTGTTCCAGGAACTGTGCCGTGCACTTCCTGTGGAGGAGCTCATCTTGTGAACTGTATTCTGTAATCATCTCCATTTTATAGGTGGAGAAACTAAGTCTCTTGGAGACTAAGTGCCATTCCTCACCTAGCTAAGTGACAGAGCCTGGAATCCAATCCATATCTGCAACTCCAAATATTCCATCCTGCATTTCTTACTCCCACCTCTGAGTATCTGAAAGCCAAATAGTGACTAACGGGTATTTTCCATGTCTCTTGCTAGGATATGGGTGTGGGAAGAGAGGACCCAATAAGACACTCTTGTCCTTGAGAATGCTATAGACTGAATTATGTTCCCCCCAAATTCATATGTTGAAGCCCTAATCCCCAATGGGACTGAATTTAGAAATAGGAATTTTAGGAGGTAATTAAAGTTATAAAAGTAGGGCCCTAATCCAGTAGGGTTAGTGACTCTGTAAGAAGAGAGAGATGGAGATACTTCTCTCTCTTTCCCTCCCTCTCTCTCTCTCTTTCCATGTACACCCAGCAAAAAAAGACCATGTGAGGACATAGCCAGAAGGCAGACATGCGCAAGCCAGAAAGAAAGCCCTCATCAGAACCATTCTGGTACCCTGATCTTAAACTTCCACCCACCAGAAATGTGAGAAAACAGATTTCTGTTGCTTAAGCAACCCAATATATGCTATGTTGTTATAGCAGCAGAGCTGACTAATACAGGGGTGTTTTTGAAGCATTAAGGCCAATGTACTGTGGCAAACAAGGACTATAGTTGAGCCATCATCCATCCTATGGTTGGATAGATGAATGCATGAATGGATGGATGGATGGATGGATGGATGATGGACAGATGGATTGATTGGATGGATGAGGGATGGCTGGTTGTTTGAGTGGGTGGGTGGATAGGTAGATGGGTAGATGGGTGAACAGCTAAATAGATGGACAGATGAATAGATGGATGATGGATGATTGGTTGAGTGGAAGGATGGATGGATAGGTAGATGAGTAGATAGATGAACAGATAAACAGATGGACAGATGAATGGGTGGATAGATGATTGATGGATGGATGGACAGACAGATGGAAAGCTGGGTATACAGATTATTCACCCAGAGTTAGGGGCAATGCCCCTGGATCAACACTGTTCTGGGGACTATTGCAAATCCATTTTGGTAGCTTTTCTCACCATTGCCTCTCAATTTTCATGGATGACTGACAGCATAGAGAAGAGCCCTCATGGGTGTCAAAGAATCTGGATGTTTCTCCATGAGCTATTGCTTAGATTGCATGATCAGTAGATTAACATCACTCCCATCCTCACCAGGCAGCTCTAACACAAATACGTGGAACAGCCACATCCTGAAGTTACTCCAATGTATGCTTTCAGTTCTACAAATCACATCCCCTGAGTTCAAGGCAGGATGTTGTTTGGGAAGACTAACAGCTGTGGGAATCACCAGGGGTTCTGCATCCAGGCTTAGCTGAGGGTTTGGCAAACATTCCATATACCTATTGTGTACTGGCTCTGAGAAGTGTACTGAGGACAGAGGTGAGCAGGACCCCATATCACATGAGAGGAGTGCTCAGTCTGGGAGTGGTTTATGAAGCCTCTGCCCTCAGTCCTCAGAGGCTCGGTAGGCTCATCAATGTCCCTGTTGACTCCCGCCTCCCACCCCAACCCTACCTAAGCAAACTGCAGGAAGACAATTCCCTCCTTGCATGGGGAAGAGAGCACTAAACAAAGGGGAAGGGAAGGCAGTGTCCAGGAGGACAGCAGGTCTCAAAACAAAGAATGCTCATGGGCTGTGCCCAAAGGGCTGAATCAGAGGAGGAGAAGCAGCAGCACTGGATCAGAAAGCTAGGCAACTTTCATTTTCTGGGGAGGAATAGGCTGGGACAAGACATTGGTTGGGTAGGAACAGGAAGCTTTAACAGGAGGCAGGGCCCAAAGAGGCAAGCAGGCAGAGGGAGTGTGCCGCTCTGCAGAGCAGCAGAGACGTGGGGCAGGCAGGGAGGACTGTTGAGACAGAAGGTGGTAACTGTGGCAATTTGCTGAGCACCATGCACCCCCGGCACGCAATGACACGGCACACGCATAAGATCAAGTCTGAAAATGCTTGTAAAGTGTTTAGCCCGGTGCCAGGCCCATGGGAAGAACAGTCCTATGGAATGGGCTGTATTTTTCCTCTTTTTTATTTAAAATAAGAAATTAAAGGTCAGAGAACTAGAGTTTCAAGGCCCTTGGTCCTGCCACAAATTGGCCAGAGCCACTATTCCTGCCCAGGTCTGTATGATGCAAGGGCTGTGCCCTTCACCCCCAGTTTTGCTACCTTCCAAGGAGTGCTCTGAAACTGATAGAACACCCACCAACCTCTCTGGGTCGACATCAATTTCCTCGTCTGAAAATGGGGTTGTATAGGGATTCAAGGTTGAAGGAATCAGTATGACGAAGTATTTATCAAGTGGGGTGCATTATGCAAATTTGTGGGGTGTGGCTGCTAGTTAGAGGCAGCAAAGTTAGGAAACGGGTAGTAAATGTTGGTATAGCTCTTAGTATATGCCAGGCACTGCTCTGAGTACCATTCATGATATGAACCCATTCAATCCGCACCTCATCCTTAAGAGTGGGGGCCTATGGTCATCTTTATTTTACAGGGAACCAGAGGCACAGGGCGTTGGGTAACCTTCCCAGTGTCCCATGGCTGCACACACAGAACCAGCTCCCACACTTGGCCATCTGTCTCGAGGCTCAAGCTCTTCCCTACTCCAGGCATGGCAGAGCAGAAAGAAACGCAGGCCTGGTGCCGGATAGGTGGTAAGAAGCCTGGCTCGGCCTAAGTTCTGTGCCTTTTGCAACTCACTGAACCTCTCTGGGACTATTTATCTCTAAAATGGAGATTTAAATGCAAGTACCCAGCTCACTGGGGCAATCAGGAGGATTTCGAGATGTGAGTAGGTAAAACACTCAGCTCCATGCCTTGCACGTGTAAGGGCTAAATGAAAGGCAGCAGCTCTGATCATGAGGAGGAGAAAAAAGGGAGGAGAAGGGAAAAAAGGAGAAGGAGGAGGAAGAAGAAAAGGAAAAGGAAGAGGAAGAAGGAAAGGAAGCAGAGAAAGAAGAGGAGGAGAATGTGGACACCCACTACCTACTCTGACTCGTTAGTTCTGGCCTCTCCCTTGGCTTAGATGAGCCAATCTGCTGTGGCAGCCAAAGGCAAGAAGGGGCCCAGTCACCCACAGTTCCCATGCAGGGGGCTTCTAGCCCCCATTTCCCCCCCTGACAGCCCCTTCTTTTATCTCAAGAGCCCCAAAGCCCCAAGTATAAGGAGCCCCATAAACAAATCCATTTAAGGAAGGTCATCCTTTGGGCCTGTAAATCAATAGGCTTTCCATGACCATTTGTAGAACCAAAGGCATAGTCAGCTCCAGATAATGCATCATGCCCGCAAGGCCAGAGGGTGGGAGTTGTCATCTCCACTCCGAGAGCAGGAAAATCTCTGTCTCCTCCTGGGCCCTGGTGCTAGAGTCATCGAGGGCTGCCCACTTGGTCCTCTTGCATGAGCCAACATGGGGCAAGTGGCTCTAGCTGCTGTGAGCATGTGTGTGTGTGAAGAAAAAGAGATTTGTTGTGTGGGGTTTTGTGTTTGTTTGTGTTTGTGTGTGTTTTTTTTCCTAAGAGGCCATCAGCATTCTGGCAGCGTCCTGAGAAATTCATCAAATTATTTAACCTTTGCTGGAATAAATAATACATGTGCTTTCTCAGGATTTATTCTGATTAAGCCGTTCTGGAGTGGTGCCAGGCCTGAGCCCGCCCCAGGAAAGGCAGGAAGGAGGCTGGTGGCACAGGATGGGAAATCAGGAGGCCAGCTGTGGGCTGGATGGGAGGGGCCGATGAGGCTGGAGGGCCCTTGTGGTGGAGACGGACCCCTGTGAGCCCCTCTAGGTTGGTGGGTCATTGAGGAACAAGATGCGATCCATCAGCCTCTGTCTCTCCACCTGTAGGCTTTCTGCCTCCCTCTGGACATGAAAAGGGAGGTGCAGTGGAAAGAGGGCTGAACTGGGGTTTGAAAATATGGCTCAGAACTGCTGAGTGACCACCTGCATGTCTGGGAGTCTGAGAACCAAGCCAACCTGGGTTTGAATCCCTGCTCCACTCTGCCATCTGATTCCATATGCATTTGCACAGAGGGTGCTTGGGAAGCACAGGATCTGCCCACAGTGAGTGCTTATCTTGATACTAGGTTGCTAGTATCAACATGCTATTAGGTGATACTAGGTTTCAAGTGCTCACTTTGACACTAGGTTGCTAGTATCGAGGTGATACTAGGTTTTGAGTGCTCACCTTGATACTAGGTTGCTAGTATTGAGATGCTACTAGGTGATACTGGGTTTTAAGTGTTCACCTCGATACTAGGTTGGAACATATTAAACTGCTGATAGGTGACCAGCTTTAACCTACAAAAGGACCATTTCATTTGACTCGACCTATATAGGCATGGAGTGATAATTAGAAGCACTAACAATGAGAGCTTTCTAGATGCTCTACTCTATATGCTTTCAACAAATAACCTTCTTTAAACTTCAGCCCTATGAGATTTATACCATTATTATCATCCTCATTTTAAAGGTAGAGAAACAGGCCCAGAGAGATCAAGAGCCTGCTCAAGGTCATCTAGCTGACAGAGGGCTGAGCTGGGATGTGAACACAGTCTAGCCTCACAGCTCCTGCCAATGATATACCATGATGTAATTTCTGCTTCACCTTCCCTGGGAGGACATCGTCACTGGGCATGAGGGAGAGAAAGGCAGAGACAAAAGGCTCTAGATTTCCAGACTGGATTGCCTACGTGGAGGGTAAATGATATGCAAAGAAGATAAACTGCAAATTCTGAGTCCATCAGTGACATGAAATTTGCAAGAACTTGATTTCAGTGAGAATCTAGATAATTTACAGAGACTTCACAAGGGGGCAATCAGAGTGTCTGGAACTTTTGCACATGCAGAGGTGTTGGGGGCTCCCAGAAATGTTCTGGAGAGATCTAGAAGCCAGCCACATCAGTCACATCTCTAGAGTAGGCTCCAGAGTTTAGTAACAGAAGATGCCTCTTTGGCTTGTTGAGTACCAGATATGGAAGCCTGCAAGTCTTTGAGGTCAGTACAGGGGAACTGTGACAGAGCCGACCTGACCCCAGAGGTGAGAAGTGGGGCTGGGAAGCAGGCCTCACTTTCCTTCCTGGGGCCTCAGTTTCCTCTGCTGCTGAGTTGGTGGGTGGCCTCTCTCCACAGTCCCTGTGAGCTGTACCATCCTGTGACCTGCATTCTGCAATCTCCGTGCATTTGCACAGCCAAGGAGAGCAGGCAGGGGCTCTGGGGCAAGTGAGCTTGGACCCTAATCTGCTCCACCCCTGAGCAGCTGTGTGACCTTGGGCAGGTGACCCGACTCCTCGGCCCTCATTTCCTTCTCTGACTCGACAGGGTAGTAGTAAGTCCTCCCTCTAGGCTAGTAGGTTTGGTTAAACAGAGTATTCTGTAGAACGCCCAGCTATGAGTGGGGATTCCAGAAGTAGCAGCTGCTGTCTGGATGGCCAGGAGGGCCTGGACAAGGACAGAGGGAAGAGAGGAGAACATAAATACCGGAACCCCGGGGACTATCCAGGGGAGGAGGCAGTGGGGTGCTGGCTGGGACCCCAACTCCCCCCCAGGGATTCAAATTTCAAAGCTCCATGGGACAGAAAACCTCAGCATTCCCACAAGTGCCAGTGGGCTCTGGCCCCTTGCTCAGGAGCAAAAACCTGGGTTTGGAAAGATTCGAAATTACCTAGCGATAACCCCAAATAATCTTTCTTGAAACCACATATCATTTTCCTCTTAAAGCAACGCAATCTCTAATTAGAGTTTCCTCTGAACGTTTTCTCTTTGAAAAAAATTAAAAATGTATAAACTCTCCTGTATCGTGTATGTATATTTCATTGCTGCATAATTGGGATCTTTGTCAGTAACTGGGGTAGCAGGCGACAGCCTTTTAATCAGCTACAGATGCTAATGTAGAGAGAGACATTTTCCTCCTCTTTGCTCAACTGTTCTAGCCAGAGACTAGAGTCCTCCCTAATAAGTATTTATGTCAAAATCTTTTTTTGGGGAGTGGGGGGAGAGAGAGCAGCTGTAGCATAGTTGAAAAACGTGGCTCTGATTACAGTCGCCAGCCAAAGGCGGGGTGGGGGGGATCACTTTTAGAGTGAAACAGTGTTAATCAAGTTAATCACAAAACCCATGCTATAATTGCTTCTGCTCTCAGACAAAATTTTACTTTTATCTAAATTACTAAAGTGAGGAGAGAGCAATCCACTCTAATTTAGCTTTTGAGCTAAGGAGAAAGCGTGTGTGGAAGGCTGGAGAGGTTTTTAAACATCAGGAGAACTCATGCTATGGAATTCAACTCTCCTCCTCTTTCCCTCCCTCCCTCCCTTCCTTCCTTCAAGACAGCTTAGTCCAATGGTTGAAAGCTTGGACTCCCGGATCCACCGCTTAAGGCTGCGTTAACAAGTTTCTTAGTCTCCCAGTGTCCTCGGTTTCTTCATCAGTGAGATGGGATGATCTGCCTCAAGATTGTGGGGCAGATTACATGAATTGACAAGGATGACATACTTAGTGTGTGCTTGGCGTGTGAAAGTGCACACAGCATACACACCCCAACACTCAAGAAGTGTTAGCAGCTATTGTTAGCCTTCCATTTTCCTTCCTCTCTTCTGTCCTTTGCCTCTGCCTCCCCTTCTTCCTCCAACCCCTCTCCCACTCCTCCCTCTCCCCTCCTCCTTCTCCTCCTCTCTCCCCTCCTGTCTTCTGACTCCCACCTCCTGTTACTAAGCACTCGCTGTGTATGAGGCATGGCCGGTCTTCAGGGACTCACAGTCTGGTTCTCCATCAGTTCAAAAACAAGTGGGGAATGAGTATGGTCTCAAGACAACACAAACAGAGCTATGGGTTTGGACCAGAGAGGACCCCTTTTTCCAGAGGAGACATCCAGAAAGGCTGCATGGAAAATGTGTTTTTGTAGCATTGAATGACACAGCTACAACGACAAAACATAGAGTTATGAGGGTGGCAGGAACTAGGACCAGATAGAAGGACCAGTGTGAGCAAAGGTCTGGAGGGGGACATACAGGGAGCAGGCTGTGGATACACAGCAGGGATGCTGTGGCAGTTCAAGGTGCCATTGGCTGGGACTCAGTCCTGATGACAGGCCCAAGCTATCATCCCTGCCCTGTGCGGCCCTTGAGTTTCATCCAGGTCAGCTCTGAACATTGGCAAAAGAGAAGTCTTACTTTCCTCAACTTCCAGGAGCCCCCAGGTATGATCCCGTGCTGTGCCTGTAGGACAGTATCCTATCGTCATCGGCTGCCATATCCTACCTCCCCTCCACCAGCCTCACTTTCTCCTGCAGCAGCCTCTCGGGGTCTTCCAAATTCATGCTTAGTCCAATGAGGAGCGGATGCCATCCAACTTGCCCGGAAACACAGATTAGAGAAAACACACACAGTCAATTTAACTGGCAATTAAACAGGCTCCCCTATGTAATTAGCGTCAAGACAACTCACAATTACTACAGGGCGCACATTTGCAGCCGTCGCTCCACATTTATATAAAGTGACAATTACTGGGCGCTAATATCTTAACAGGAAGCAGAGGAAATTTGTGAAACCATTTCAAGGAGGCAGCCCATCTTGTCCCTTTGCACTGTAAATAACTCCTTTGTAAACGCAACTGTAAAATTAAAGAGGGAATGCTGGAAATGATGCAGATGAGGAAAAATATTTACTCTGTTGAAAGTAAGTGATTGCTATTTTGAGATGACTGATTTCAGGAGACTAACTAGTTGTACCACATTAGTAATAACAAACACACATGCTGGAGGCTTCCCTTGTCCCGGGCCCATTATGGACTTTCTTGCATCTGGGTTTCACAATGACTGTCTCCCAGAGATGGGGAACTAAGGTCAGGGAGGTGAAGAAGCTTGCCAAGGTCACACAGCTCACAGGGCAGGCAGCAGGATAGAAACCCAGGTCTGACTCCAAAACTGTTGTGCAAAATCCACCTTGCACTTTGCTTCTGTCTGTGCCATCTGAAGGAGCTCTCATGTCTACTCCCTAACATGAGCAAATGGAGGAGGCAAAGGCCCAGAGAGGGAGGGGTTTTCCCAGGCCATGCAGCAAGTTCATGCCAGAGTGTGGCCTGGAGCCCAGGCCACTCCTTTTTGGCCCGTTCCACTGCACTCTATGGTATGTATAGCAAATGATGCCTGTGGAAAGCTACCAATGAATGTCCCTTCTGGTAAGACCATCTCTCCTAGAACTGCCTTGTAGATCTGAGATCCTTGTTCCCAGGGAGAGATTGGCCTGAGATGGCTTCAGGGTCAATGAATTCCATGCAGCACAAGCAAAAGGACCTGTGAAACCACCAAGCACTGTGCTGGTTATACAGTAAACATTTTCCTTTTGCTCTCCTTCTTTTAACCTCTAGAAATAGCCCCTGAAAGAACTAGCAACCATCCTGTAAATGAGCAACCCAACCATTACGAATTATAGGCCAGATACAATATACAAGCTTAGCTCATCAAAGGACTTTACTAGTGACATCTACCCATGCCAAAGCCTATGTTAAGCTGGTGAATATATCAGTTAGCTACTGCTGTGTAACAAAGCTCCTAAAAATGCAGGGGCTTAAATACAATGATGTATTATCACTTCCCCATCTGCTGGTCAGCTGGGGCTGGATCTGGGCTGGGCACTGCTGGGTGCCCATTCTTCTTGCTGCAGGTCTGTGACTCAGCTAGGCAGCTCCACGCCACGTGTCTCCCAGCCTTCTTGGACCAGCAGATTGGCTGGAGCACAGTCCTCTCATGGATCTGGTAGAGGCTTAAGAGTGGAAGCCAGGCCAGGCACAGTGGCTCATGTCTAAAATCCCAGCACTTTGGGAGGCTGTGGTGGGCAGATCACTTGAGGTTAGAATTTGAGTCTAGCGTGGCCAACATGGTGAAATCCTGTCTCTACTAAAATTATAAAAACTAGCCAGCTGTGGTGGTGCCCACCCATAATCTCAGCTACTCTCTCCTACCTCAGGCTGAGGTAGGAGAATCACTTGAATCTGGGAGGCGGAGATTGCAGTGAGCCAGGATGACACCGCTGCACTCCAGCCTGGGCAACAGAGCAAGATGTCATCTTAAAAAAAAAAAAAAAGTGTAAGCAGCAACATGCAAAAAAGGCTTGGGCTTGGATCTGCCATTTCTGTCCCCATACCCCATTCCAAGTCACATGGCTAAGCCCGAGTCATATGGCAAGTGTGTGGATGCAGGAAGGGTTAAGAATTGGGAGAGAAGGGCATTCACTTCACTGCAGTGGAATACAACAGCAATTAAGTCATTTTCTTGTTTGAAAAAAGTCAGTATTTGATGGAGAAGAAGCTAGCAGCTGGAAAGATATGACTTAAAGTTTTAATGTATTACTCTGTAAAATGGGGATAATCACAAGTAGCTCACAGGGCTGTTGTGAGGTTTAAATGAGAGAATCAATCGAATTTACCCAGCACCACCCATGCCTGACAAGTCCCAGGCACTCACTGACTACCCATCCATAGGACAGCTGACTTGTCCCAGTTTACCTAGGACTGTCCATCCTGGGAACCCCCTCAGTCCCAGGCAAACCAAGATAGGTGGTCGCCCTAACTATCCTCATCACTAAAATAATGCATGTGAGCTAATCTTTATTTGCTAGGCATATTGCCACGTATGCGAGGAAGATTCTCTCATTTACCCCTCACAACCACCGTACTCAGCAAGGAGCCACAATTTTAATGCTGCTGCTTACAGAACTCAGGCAGCACCAGAGAACATGGAGGACAAAGACAGACTTTTGAATGGATTCATTCCTCAAGGGGCTGACAATTTAGGAAGAAAGAAACAGATGAATAGTAACAACCATTGCACAAGGGAGAAGGTGATTCTGGCAAATCCACCCTTTTCAAGGATAACAAGATTGGGATAAAAAAAAAAATAACATTCCCATTCCTTTATAACTACTTTTTTTTGAGACAGGGTCTCACTCCGTCACCCAGGCTGGAGTGCAGTGGCATGATCACGGCTCACTGCAGCCTCAACCTCCCCGGCTCAAGCAATCCTCCCACCTCAGTCTCCCAAGTAGCTGGGAGCACAGGAGCATGCCACCACGGGCCCAGCCTGTACCTGCTTGTCTTGATAGCCAAGGTTAAGAGTTTGGCAGTGGAAATTTAGGGGAAATTATATCTGACAATGGTTTTCTTGACAAAAGGAATTTGACTTAGTTCTCCCACTGGGGGTCTTGTTCTAAATATATTTGTTTACAAATTGGGAAACCTTTAAGTCGTCTGAGAGCTGGTGAAGGCTGTTCAGCCCCTTTGCTCCTAGCAGCCCTGGGGATGAAGGGGAATCTGTTCTTGGGGTGCTCTGGGTAATGTCAGCACTCCCCCACTTGCTTAGAAAGGAAGACTAAATCAAACTTATCAGTCCCAATCATTCACCTCTATCCTTGCCGCTGGGCCCTTTGCATTTAAGTTTTCATTGTTTTAAAAAGTCATAGACAAAGCAATCTATTACCAGCAACAAAGCACGCACATGCAGCGTTACCTGGTGAAGCCAGTTCTGTGCTCAGTCCTGATGTCTTCTGGAAGGGCCAACCCCACAAACAACATTGAGGCGCCTTGGGGGGATTGTGGTTTCTGAGAAGATCCAAAGGTGAGCTTGGGTGCCTAATGCCTCATGACCTTTACCTGTAGAAACCAGAGGGCTCGTCTGGCCAGGGTTTCCACTCACCTTTCCTTCATTTAAGTTCAGGAGTGAGTGCTCACTTGCTGGTCTTACTGGCCAAACTCAGGCTCATTCTTAGAGCCTGCGGGTTCATTCATCATTCACCCAGGTTTCACCGAAGGCTCTTGGGACCAGGCCTACACTCAGCTGCACAGATAAACAGGTCTGTCTTGGAGACACACAGCCCGACATGTGCATAAACAATAGTGAGGCTATGTCAGCCTTGAGAGGTCTGATGAGGGGACTGCAAAATGGGTGATGAGGACAGGAAGGAAGGGGGCAGGGACTCAGGGGAGGCTTCTCAGAAGCGGCGGTATTGGGGCTGAGCCCAGCACATCCACAGTCACTTCTCCGTGAAAAGAAAATTAGGTTTTCCATCCCTGGTCCACTTTTTGTGGTCGGGGGCTTTAAGCAAGCCATGTAGGCTTTCTGGGCTCAGTGTCTTCATCTGTAGAATGGAGAATGATGATTGTACCTAACCTGTGAAAATGTTGTGAGAATTAAATAAGATAATGTGTATCATGCACTCAGAACATGTTTTATTTAACAAGTACTTAGTAAACACTGATTTGATGGCAGGTAGGGTCTGGGCAACACAGAACAGAGAGGCAAAATTAGGCCCCACAATGACTACACAGGACCCGGGATGTGGGTATGGTCCATTAAAGGGGAATTTTCATCATTATCATCGCACCTACATTTAGCCAATGGGTCAAAACAGGGTCCAGAAGAAACACCACCCAGGTGGCCCCAGATCCCCAATCTCCCTCTGCTCTCAACTAGGAGGCACTGAATTAAAGCTTTAACCACCTCATCTTCAAAATAAGAATAAGGGAATTAAGCTTTCTGAAAGCAGGAAGTTAGCCCAGCTTTTAGACAACAAAACCCAAACAAATATCAGTCTCCCAGTTGGAAAAAAGTCTTGGGATTAGAGGACCCTGTCATTCACCCCAGTTTCCACCTTCACAGTAAATGTGTCACTACCAACCTGATAATGATGGTGGTGAGGGCCACTGGCAGCTGAATGTTCATGGCATGCCAGGTGCTTGTCTGGTCTGGCTTTAGCCCCCTGCAACCTGTGAAGTACCCCCAGGGAGGTACTTCATATCAAGGCTCTCAAAAGTTAGCAGGCATGAGACTCACCAGGAGGGTTTGTTAAACACCCCTAAGGCTTCTGATCAGTAGTTCTGAGGTGGGTTCTGAGAATTTGCATTTCCAACAAGTTTCCAGGCAATACTGATGTTGGTGGTTCAGGTACCACTGGCTTAGAACTTTAACCCCATTTTACAGGTGAGGAAACTGAGGCTCTGAGAGGTAAAGTGACTAGTGCATTCACACAGCTGGAAAGGAGCAGGGCCTGTGGTGTGATCGACTGACCTGATTTGCTTGGAATGGAGGGATTTCTGGGGACATGGGACTTTCAAGCTAAAACCAGGACAGTCCCAGATAAACCAGGGCAGTTGGTCACTCTATTTTCAACCCAGGCCTGAGTGACTCCATTGCCGTGTCTAGAGACACTTCAGAGTTTAAAAAGGGACTTTATATCCATTAATACTGTTGCTATTATTATTAATAGTCACTATTAAAAGTGAATTATATATATTCTAAGTGCTTTACATCCAAGATCACTCTGAATTCTCATAACACCCCTAAGAACTAGGAGTGACTTTTTCCATGTTACAGTAATAAACTGGGACATAAAACAGGATGATTGGTCCAGGTCACATGGCTACTAAGTGGCAGAGATGAGATTGAATGCTAGGCTCTGCCTTGTCTTCGTACGGGGCCTCCTGGTAGGAAGGTGAGCCTGAGGGTCTGGGTGTGGAGTGGAGCATGGTGGTTTCCACCCTTGGTTCTAGAACCAGAGTGTTCAAGTCCCAGCTCTGATGCTTGCTGGTGCTACGATCGTGGGTCAGTCACTTAACCTCCAGGGGTTTGGTGTCCCCTACTTTAAAATGGAGATCATAACAGCGGCCTTGTTATTGTTGGAGTGAACGTGTGCTATGGGCCAGAGTGTCGTTGGAGGGTTAGGTGGGTTAATGACAGAGGGAGTGCACAGAACAGGGCTTAGCACTGAAGGCTCAGTAAGTGTCTCCAGTCTGCCAGCCCACCCTGCAGATTGTGGACTTGCCAGGCTCCACGGTTGATTAAAATCTTGGCCGGGCACAGTGGCTCACACCTGTAATCCCAGCACTTTGGGAGACCGAGGTGGGCGGATCACCTGAGGTCGGGAGTTTGAGACCAGCCTGGCCAACATGGTAAAACCCCATCTCTACTAAAAATACAAAAAAATTAGCCAGGGGTAGTGGCAGGCACCTGTAATCCCAGCTGCTCAGGAGGCTGAGGCAGGAGACTAACTTGAACCCGGGAGGCAGAGGTTGCAGTGAGCCGAGATCATGCCATTGCACTCCAGCCTGGACAACAAGAGCGAAACTCCATCTCAAAAAAAGAAAAAAGAAAAAAATCTCTCTCTTCCTCTCTGTCTCTAGCTATGTGCTCTATCTTATCTAGCTATCTATCTTTCTAGTCTGTCTTTCTAATTTATCTATCATCAATCTAATCTATCATCTATCTATCTATCTATCTAGTCTGCCTATCTAATCTACCTACCTACCTACCTACCTACATGCCTACCTATCTATCATCTCTCTCTCTATCCTGTTAGTTCAGTTTCTCTAGAGAGCCCTGACTGATACACCCACCGCCTCTCAGCAGCTCCCATTCCTTATCTGAAAGACGAAGATGACTGCAGGATAGACCCCTATCCTGGTTTCTTTAAAAAACTTGTGGATATATGCAAAACTTTGGCCAGAATTAGAAAGCCAAAGTCAGTCCAGGACATCCTTGGGTTTCAGGAGCTCCAGGAACTATCTGCAATGTTATGTAACATGCTCATTTATTCATTCAACAAATCATTATTGCTTGCCTCCTTGCGACCAGGCATTGTGCCAGCGGCTGGGGATGCAGAGGGGAATAATTCAGAATGGGATGCTCAAGAAATGAGACAATCAGCAGGTGGCAACCAATGATAGACAGTAAGTCATCGTGCTAAGCATTGGTGGGAAGAGGACGGGAGCCAGCAGAAAGGTCCTCAGCTCTAGGCAGGCTTCTGAACTGAGGTCTGACAGAGGACAGGGCAGCAGCCAGCCTGGGAGGGAGCGGGCGGTGTGGAGGGAACGGCAGAATGTGCAAGGCCACTCGTCAGGAGGGGATTCAGAGAGACCGAGAGAAGACAGTCCAGGCTGGTGGGAAGGGAAGCGTGAGGCAGGGAGGAGGCCGGAGAGCTAGGCTGGGCTCCATCACAGGACTTGGGATTTATCCCCAGGCCAATGGGAGTCATTGAAGGGTTTTGAGCAGGGATGATATGGTCCATTCGAGTCGCTCTTTGTCTCCAGTGTGCCTGGATGTCCCTGGTGGGGGACCAGAGTCCATGGATAATGGTTCCTGGGTGCCTAACTTCCTTTCTGCCAACTCTCCCAGGCATTCTGGGGTGGGGGAGACTGAGGCGTCCCCTAGTGGACGCATGAAGCGTCGCTGGAGAGTGTTCAGGTGGGTTGAGAGTTCTGGGGAAACTGGGGCCCCCAGATCTTCCCCTGCTTCCCATCCCATCCCATTATCATTTGACCGGGCCCAGGAATTGAATTATGGCATCAGACAGGGCATAGTGAATGATTGCAATGAAAGGTTTGTTAGTGTTTCCACTGGAAAGGCAATTTTCCCAGGTTGTCTCTTTTTTGGTTTTTGTTTTTTTCCCCCTCTTTCTTGCCTGGGCATAAAGGAGCGTGGGCAGGGCCTACTGATTGTGCATGCGAGACAGGTCTTGAGGTCGTTATGCGAGTGTTAATGTTCCGTTACAATATACAGTAATGAATTGGGACTTTCAGAGTAATAGCAGTCTGTGCTATTGGCAAAAATGAGTGTATTCATCTTAATTTTTAACATCTATTGCCTTGGAGAAGCTTTTATGATTAAATGTTTGGTTGCACCAGCAAATAAGAGGAAGTTTCCTTCCATGGAAAGGAAAGACCTTCCTATATTCATCCAGCATCAATTCTGGCCCTGAAAACACAGGCAGTTACTATTGCTTTACCCACAGATGTAGTGAGAGTCAGACTTCAGTCTATTACAAAGAGAAACAGAGGAGCTTTAGGATGATTACAATAATCTGGCAATAGACCAGATTCCTTTTTGAGGTAGTGAGTCCCCCATTGCTGGTGGTATTCAAACATAGCCTATGAACTGATGAGCTGTAGAGGGGATTCTTGCATTACAGAAGGGTTTTGTTTTTGATTTTTGTTTTTGTTTTGTTTTTTGAGACAGAGTCTCGCTCTGCTGCCCAGGCTGGAGTATAGTGGTGCAATCTCGGCTCACTGCAACCTCCGCCTCCTGAGTTCAAGTGATTCTCATTCCTTATCCTCCCAAGTAGCTGGGACCACAGGCATGCACCACCACATCTGGCTAAGTTTTTGTCTTTTTAGTAGAGATGGGGTTTTGCTATGTTGATCAGGCTGGTTTCAAACTCCTGACCTCAAGTGATCCGCCCGCCTTGGCCTCCAAAAGTGTGGTGATTACAGGCGTGAGCCACCACTCCTGGCCTCGAGAAGAGTTTCTTATTCTCAGGGTATGGGGTTTCGCGGATGAGACCCACACAGAAACATCTTTTAGCATGAGCTGCAAGGAAGGTTATATGGGGAATTTTTCACCAATTTATAGGACTTTAGTGGCACCTGCCTGGTGATAATAATGTGCTCCTCTTCGATGACTCATTCATTCTGTTCTTTTCCAGTTGTTAATTCCTGCAGGCCTGGCAGTATGAGGTTTTCTGAGTCATTGTATATACTTCAGAGTAATAAAGCTAAATCTTCTTTAACCTAATTCTAAACTTCAGGCTTGTTGCTCTTCTGTTTGGCCTTCTCAAGCTCCGTGAGCTTTAGCAGCAATTTTACTGTGTTTCAAAGAGGAGCCTCCAGAGAGTGGGCAAAGGGGCATGGACCAGAGAGTGAAGAAGGACTCAGTGGAGGACGTTCCCTCTTCGTTTACTACAGAGGGACCTCAGCTCTGGAGTGGCGTCTCCACTTCTTCTATATGTCAGTAGTCAGCTTCGAGCAAACGGTGGATTGTTTTAGAACTACTGCAGGGATTTCTGGAATTCCTCACACAAACTTCAGAACTATCAGTCTCTCCCTGGCTGCATGAATGAACTGCAGAAAAAAAGTGGGCTTCAGTTTTTAGAAAAGCCCCAAGCTAGGCCAGGCATGGTGGCTCATGTCTATAATCCCAGCACTTTGGGAAGCAGAGGCAGGGAATCACTTGAGCCCAGGAATTCAAGACCAGCCTGGGCAACATAGGGAGACCCCCCACATCTCTATTTTTTTTCTTTTTAAGTGATCCAGACATAATGACCTGCACCTGTAGTCCCAGCTACTTAGGAGGCTGAGGTGGGAAGATGGCTTGAGCCGGGGAGGTCAAGGCTGTAGTGAGCTGTGATTGTGCCACTGAACTCCAGCTTGGGTGACAGAGTGAGATCCTTTCTCATTTGAAAAAAAAA
>PVKP010037686.1:0-21432 GCA_004027715.1 Plecturocebus donacophilus | reverse complement strand
CTGTGACAGACACCCGGTGCTGTGATGGACACCCAGTGCTGTGATCGACACTCGACTCTGTGACGGACACCTGGTGCTGTGACAGACACCTGGTGCTGTGATGGAACCTGATGCTGTGACGGACACCTGACACTGTGACGGACACCCGGCGCTGTGACAGACACCGGACGCTTTGACAAACAGCTGGTGCTGTGACGTACACCCAACACTGTGATAGACACCCAGTGCTGTGATGGACACCCGGTGCTGTGATAGACACCTGGTGCTGTGATGGACACCCGGCGCTATGATGGACACCTGGTGCTGTGATGGACAGACAACCAGTGCCATGACAGACACCCAGCGCTGTGACGGACACCTGGTGCTGTGACGGACACCTGGTGCTGTGACAGACACCCGGTACTGTGATGGACACCCAGCACTATGACAGCGCTGCTGCCTGGAGGCATCTCCCTCCCGTCTTCTTCCTCAAACTCTTGGAGGCTGACATCTCACCCTGGCATTCTGACCATCAGTGGAACATGCAGCTGATCCACAGCCTTGCTTGGCGCCCTCAGCCACCTTGTGAGCCTGCCATCTCCCCCTCGGCTCCAGACATGAAGCCACCACTATGTGGGCCGTGGCTGGTCCATGCCCAAGCCCCACTGCTACGGGGGTTCTGTGAAAGGACACACAGCTGTGCCTGGCAAAAAGACTGCTTCATGAAGTGGCAAGTCAGTACGGCAACCCCTGTTCTTCTTGAGGTGCCTCAGTCATCTTCCAGTACAACCAACAATTTCCTGAGCCGACTAAGAAAATCCTGCCGTGCCAGGAGCTGCTGGCTGTCTGACATGATTTCTGTTTATCGGAGGATAGAAACACAGCCCAGCCTGCTGGCCCCTGCTTGCTTGGCCCCTGCATTCGGAGTTCACAGATCTGGCTCCTGCATGGTGTCAGAGTGCTGGGGACCCACTGGCATATACCCAGCAGGGCTGGTGCGCCCCTACCCACACACACCCATGTGCCCGTTAAGGGAATTCAAAGCACATGGTTCTTTTGGCAAACTTCCCCCTGCGCCTCGCTGCTGGGGTCTTACCAAGGCGTCCCAGCACCGGGCAAAGAGGAGGAGCAGGGCGGACAACACACGCCACGCACCGGCGCGCACATGGGAGGAGCCGCAGTCCTCCGGGGAGCTAGGAACAAGTGAAACCACGGACTCGGGTGCTTGTCAGTGCTGAATTCCAGCAGATAGGCAGCTTCCACTACTGGAAGCCAGTGTGATTCCAGGGAGGGGAGCGTGGCCTCCCGAGCTCATGGCACAGACCAGGGAAAGGGCTGTCGGCGCAGAGCCGGGCACTGTTATACGAGGGAGGAACCATCCTGCTGGCAGCTCAGTGTGAGATAAGGACCACGCCCACCCATCGCACCAGGAGTCTCCAGGAATGGAGCCCCGCCCTAGGGCTCCCCTTAAGTGGAGAGTCCGAATTAGAACTGAGCGTTGTCTGTATCTGGGAACAGGGAAATGGCGTTTCCTGGAAGCTGCTTCTCTTTCACCTGCGTAATTTCTGTCCTGTTGAAAGGTCTGGGCTCTGCTGTGATGGGCAGGTGAACAGTTTTCTGAGCTCAGCCTGCCCAGCTGTGCTGTGCAACAGAAGTGGTCTCTTTGTGGTTCTGGTGGGCACCATAGTGGACCCCAGAGACGTTCACATCCTACTGCCCAGAAGCTCTGAATCCGTCTGCCTCGTGGTCACGGGGAGGGAAGGTCGCAGAGGGAATGCAGGTTGCTGTCAGCTGACTTTAAGATGCCGAGAGTACCCTGGGTTATCTGGGTAGGCTCAGTGCAACCCCAAGGGCCCTTAAATGTGGGAAAGGAGGCACAGAGAGGAGAGTCAGAGGGATGCGATGCCATGGGTACAGGGACCAGCCCCACCTTTGCCGGCTTTGAAGGTGGAGGCAGGGGCCAGGATCCCAGGAACACCATGGCCTCTGGAAGCCAGGCAGGGGAGGCAAGTGGACCCCCTGTGAACCTCCAGCAGGAAGGAAGCCCCGAGGATGCTCTAACTTCAGCCCAGCAGACCTGCTCAGACTTCCGGCCTGCAGCTCTGTAAGGGGAGACGTTTGTGTTGGTGAAGGCCACCGAGCCTGGTCATCTGTGCTGGCAGCCGCAGGAGCCCAGGCCGCTGTCCCCACGAGGTCCGCGTGCTGTGACGTCTGCCTGGGCATTCTGCACAGGGACCTTATTTTCTCTTCCCCTCCCCTGCAAGGTCAGTCCCGGAAGCCCAGAAAGTGCTTGATGAATGATCTGTAGTTGATTGAGCGAAGAAACGAGTGAGCCGAGCCATTGGCTTCATTAGTGCCATACGCGTTGCTTTTCAAATCAAAGCTCTGTGCCCGTAGGTTGAGCAGCTTTGGGAGCCGGGGTCCCCGCCCTTCTGTTGCTCTCGTGGTGGGTCCTGCACCCAACAGCTCGCCTGAGCAGAGACTGCGCCCCAGGAGCAGAGTCCTGGGCCTGGAAGCCGGGCGGGCGTGCTGGCTCCAAGCTCCGCGCATGCCCAATGCTCTGCCTGCGTGTTTCTCTGCCTTGCAAGGAGCCCATCAGCATCTTTGGTTTTAAAAAAGAAAAGTTATTTCTGTCTTTCATCCCCATCAGTAACTTCTTCCCTCCTTGTGGTTGTGATCCTGCATTTGGCTCAGCAGTCCGGGCACAGCCTGAGCAGCATCTGATTTAAAACTCACGGAGACGGCAGGAGGCTACGTGGGAGGGAGGCGTGTGGGTGCAGTGCTGGGGGTTTCAGGGCTGGACAGCTGAGCCACGTTGCCACCCGGGTGACCCTGAGCCCTCTAAACTGGGGGGAGGGACCCGCCACCCAGGGCTGGCGTGGCCAGGGAAGACTCCGGGCTGCACGAGGCAGGAGCTCAGCAGTCACAAACAGGATGGCGCAGAGGTCCTGGGACCCCACTCCACCCGGAGTCCACGGCTGTGATGTTTGCCTCTTTGGGATAAAGAGTCAAGAATAGAGTTCAGAAAGGATGGTAGAGTTCAAGGGAGAGAAGAAGGAAAAATGTTCAGGGACTTCCCTTCACCCACATGCCTCTCTCCCTCCCTCTCAATCTCTCTCTTGGGTGAGATTGCAGATAAATCTTCAGAAAAAGAAAAAAAAAGAACTGTGAAGGAACTGGAGCCCCAGTACCCTCTGTTTTCTGTGCTGCGGAACCCACGACCACAGGCGTGGCCACTCACACCCCCTCACCGCCCCGAGGCTCTATGCGTCCACAGGCGACTGGCCTGGGTTCTCTGCCCAGGCTCTCACAGGCCTCCGTGGAGGGGTCTGAGGCCTGGGCTCTTGGCTGCAGGCTGAGGGAGGAGTCTGCCTCCGGTCACATCCAGGTTGCGGGCAGGATTGCGCTCCCTGAGTCTGTGGGACTGGCCTCCCCAGCTCTTGGAGTTCTATAGTCTCTCTGATTTCCCCTTCTGCCACCAGCCAGGGAAAAATAGTTGCTTTCAAAGGGCTCATGAGACGATGAGACTAGTTTGGTCCCAGCTGGTAATCTCCCTGTTGCCATCAACCCTGACGTGACCGTGGGACTGAGGCCAGGGGTAAAGGTCGAGGGGCATTGTAAATTCTGCCTGCCTCGCCAGCCCAGTCCGCGTTCAGCCAGGTGTCCACAGCCCTCCATGCGTTGTAAGCTCCCCTCCTGCCCCATTCCATGGCCTAGAGGAACAGTGGGACACAGTCTTCTACAGTCCTCTTCGCAGGTCCAAGTTTGTGTGCGGTTGTCACTTGCCCTTGACTTCAGAGTCTGGTCACTCGTCACGCGGCAGCCCTTAGGGCATTGTGAAGAGGGAGCCAGGACCGCCTGAGGGGACGGTGCAGTCCCCAGCTGTGGGGAGAGCCAGTAGGGTCAAGGTCCTGCCTTCCCATGGCCACCAAGGAGGCGGACGGCAGCCCTAAAATCGCGTCCATCTCAGGGATTTTTAGAGCAAAGGTGGTAGTGGTTTTGATCTGGGAGAGCGCCTAGAAAACCTCTCCAGCTGCCCCACCCTTTCCTGGCCTCTGAATTTCAAGTCCAGCAGCCAGCGAGTCCCAGTATCCGTCCTCCTTTACTTCTCTGGGGGACTGTTCTCAGTCACCACCCGTCCCCCTCGTCCCTGAAAGCGTAGACTCAGTAGACTCGGCTCTGAGGGCTTCCTACCTGGGCCCTCGGAGCCCGCCCACCCCGCTGGCGACCCCAGGCCTGCGGTTGGCTCCTCTTCTCTCCTCTCCCTGGCCTCTGCGCTCGGCCATCACATGGACTCACTCCCCATGGATCCACGTCTCTCCCCCAACCCCAAATCACGATACTTGCGCACTTTTGCCGGCTGCCTCTGCCACGGCCGCACGCTCCGTCAGCCCGACACTGAGCGTGTGCGCTAAGCCATCCCTTAACTGTGCCTTGCCTCAGCGTTCGCATCTGTGAAATGGGTGTCCTATAGAATTCTTCTAGGGCTTGTCCTGAGCATTTACTCGTGGGATGTCAGGATGGCTGTGGCCACCGAGTGGGCTCTGTCCACCTATAGCTCACACAGGACATTTTCGTATCTCTGCTGTGACATCCTCGTCCTTCCTCAGCCAGGTCAGAGCTGACCTCAACCTTCAGGGAGCTCCCCTGCTCCCCATTCCCAGCAGTAGCCGTGGCAATCACCACCATTAACTAAGGTCCTGCCTTGTGACAGAGGACACAGCAAAATAACCTGCCAGGTTCATGGGGCCGTGTTCATGTGTGTTCAGGGCTTTAGCTGATGTGACTCAGCTCTCTGCACTCACCTTCTGATCTGTCCTGTTCAGAAATTCCGCCTGCATCGGAATTCTTCTTGTATGTTTTGTTTTGAGACAGGTTCTCGTTCTGCCACCCAGGCTGTGGTGCAGTGATGTAATCTCAGCTCACTGTAGCCTCAGACTCCTGGGCTCAAGTGATCTTCCCACCTCAGCCTCCCAAGTAACTGGGATTAGAGGCACACGCTACCATGCTCAGCTAATTTGTGTAATTTTTTGGCTGTTGTTTTGTTTTTTGCTTTTTCGAGACAGAGTCTCGCTTTGTCGCCCAGGCTGGAGTGCAGTGGTGCGATCTCAGCTCACTACATCCTCCGCCTCCCGGGTTCAAGCACTTCTCCTGCCTCAGCCTCCCAAGTAGCTGGGATTACGGGTGCACACCACCATACCTGGCTAATTTTTTGTATTTTTAGTGGAGACGGGGTTTCATCATGTGGGTCAGGCTGGTCTCAAACTATTGACCTCGTGATCCCCCCGCCTCAGCCTCCCAGAGTGCTGGGATTACAGGCGTGAGCCACCACGCCCAGCCAAATTTGTGTATTTTTTGTAGATGTGTTTTGCCACGTTGGCCAGGCTGGTCTTGAACTCCTAGCCTCAAGCCATCCACCCACCTTGGCCTCCAAAAGTGCTGGGATTATAGGCATGAGCCACTGCCCCCCGCCCTTCTTGCATAGTTTAAAACCTGCCCTGGAGGTCAGCAGAGGGTCTACACATCAGAAGGCCTTTCCGCCCCCTCTGCAGGACGCATGGCATCCTCTTCCCACTCTCCGTGGTGTCTGTGCTTATGGTCAGTTTATAAAAGTAAATTTGGGACATAGCACTTGGGGAAACGAATGAAAAAGTTCAGTATATTATTGTCTGGGACCCCTCAAAGGGCCTGGAGGCGTGGCTCCCGGCCAAGGCAGACGAACCGAGACTGCCTGACCCGGAGGTGCTCTGTGCTCATTTGACGTCAGCCCGAAGGTCCTCGGCCACATCTTAGGGCCTGGCTGTCTTCGTGATAGACACCAGAGGCATCTGACCCCTGCATGTTCAGTGCCCTCCGTCTGGTCACTGTCACTGCTCTTTGACAAAAAGTAAGCCGGAACGTCTGCAGCGCGTGGTTCTCGTGGTGGGGGAGATGTTTGGAAGCGCAGAGGGGACGTTACTTGGTTGTCGTGGTGAATGCCAGTGTTTAGAGATTGGAGCCCCGCGGTGTCCAGGGCAGCTCGCCAGGAGGAATGGGCCACCAAGCCAGGACCCCAGACGATGCCTGGGGTAACAACAGCTTCTACCCAGCATGACAGACAGACTGAAAGATGCCAAACGTGGCACTCTTCTGGTTGCAAGAAATACAAAGCTTGCCTGAGGTGGGCTACATGAAGAAATGGACCTTGGTTTAGGCACACCAGGGCCTTTCCTGGTCATGGAGGGCAGAAGGCATGGCCCCGCCTCCTTGGGCACTGGAAGCACGTGGGTCCCTCTACTGGTATTGTGTGGTGACCACCTCATTGCCCCAGCTGTGATGTCCTCAGTGTGCACAGGGAGCAGGCTCTCCACCTCTACTCCATATTCCCAGGGGAGGGTCTGATGATTGGCCTGGCACAGGTGCCATCTCATGGCCCAGCCCTCTGTAACCAGGGCATGGAGTGAGGTGGTACAGACGTGGTCAGGGACCAGGGCTTCCTCTCTGCAGAGGATTAGGGGATGCTTTCAGAGAGGGTTGCAGACCAGGAAGTCCAACCTGGGTCCAGGACAGACAACAGTAGCCAGCATGACTTGATGGCTTCCCTAGGCCGGGTGTTAGGGAGGGGATTTATTTAGAAGGATGCGTTCACCTCATCCTCACCACAGCCCTGTAAACTCTGCTCTTGGTCCAGGGCACAGATGAGAAAACTGAGGCTTGGAGGGAGGTTGTTTGCTGCCTGGAGTTATGTAGCTAGCAAGAGATTTAAGCTTGAACTTGTCTTGTCTAAAGATGGACTGTTATATATCCTTTCTGCCTCTGTCTGTCCACGCGTGTCTCATGAGCAGAGGGCACCATTGCCCATGGAACGTGGCTGAAGTATAAAGGGGTCAGCGTGCTCACAGGACCCTTCCTTCACCTCCTCACCTCTTGTCTTCTCTTTCTTTTTTTTCTTTTCTTGAGATGGAGCTTCACTGTGTCCAGTGCAATGGCACTGTCTCAGCTCTCTGCAACCTCCACCTCCTGGGTTCAAACAATTCTCCTGCCTCAGCCTCCCAGGTAGCTGGGATTACAGGTGCCCATCACCACGCCCAGCTAATTTTTATATTTTTAGTACAGACAGGGTTTTGCCACATTGGCCAGACTGGTCTCAAACTCCTGACCACAGGTGATCCACCCATCTCAGCCTCCCAAAGTGCTGGGATTACAGGCATGAGCCCTGCGCCCAGCCCCGCCCTCTGTCTCTTCGTTCCATAGCCCACGTCCTCCCAACTTGTCCTTGAAGATTAGCTTTTGGCCTTTCAGAGTCTTAGTAAATTTCTTTGAGAATATTCCTCTCATTTCCTTTTCCAGAAACAGTCAAAACCAAGGATCAGAGGCCGCTGGAATCTCCCCGGATGCCCCGTCCTGGCTTCCTTGCCAAGCTGTATGGCACCCTCTCCCCAGTGGCTCTGCTTAAAGGGCTATTTTAAATGCTGACAGTCTGAAGCTTGTCATGCAATCTGTCACTGCCTCTCGCGAGTCCCAAAAGGATATGAAATGGGATTTCTAGGTTTGGCCTTTTTTATTTTTCCTTTCAGTGTAGATTTTTCTAGGCCATATTCAGAAAACAGCTCTCAGGCCCTGCACACTTAAATGCTGCATGTGTGAGGTGCCTGGACCCATGGCCCTCTCCTGGGACATGGGGTGAGTCGCCTTACACCCAGAGGGATGTGTCGGGTTGACAAGATCAAGAGCCTAAGGAGCTGTTTAGTCCCACTGACCCGCTTCACAAGTGAGAATGGGGGGAAGACCCAGAGAGGCAAAGTGAGGTGGTCACGGCCAGTCACTGCCCCGGGCAGGGCTGTGTCCACTGCCTCGGCCATCAGGGCTGTAATAATTCAGCGTCCTGTGCTGTATCTCCAACTTGCCACTCTCAGACCCAAGGAGATGATGTGGCCAACGTGGAATAGGAGCAAAGGGTCAGAGGGCATGTGGCTTTTACCTGTTCACTCACTTTCTCCAGAGTTGCTGAATGCCTGCTGTACACCAGGCTGTGTTGTAGGATCTGGAGAGCTAGCACTGTGGTGAAATGTGAGCTGGGAAGGGAGCGTTCCAGGGCAGAGTTGAGCACACAAAGGCCCTGAGGCGTGAGTGAGCTCGACCTGTTCAAGGGACAAAGAGGAAGCTAACACGGCTGAGGGGATGGAGGAGAGGCGAGCGGAGGGAGATGAGAGGAGGGGCAGTCAGGGCCACATGGCATCCGGCCTGTGCCATCGAAGGCTACACAGTCTGATCAGCAGACCCTGACCCAGCAATGGATGAACAGATGCACTCAGATGCAGATATTCAGTGAAAGAGCAGAGTAGGGGGCCAGGCTGCTAACCGAAAGAGTCATTGCAGCCAGAGCAGCCCTGACTAGCTGGCCTCGCCGGAATTTATTCAGCGCACATTAAATGACCAAGGCTTTGAGTCAACACCACTGAGGATAATTAACCTGGTCAGGCTCCCCCCAAGAGAGGCATCCTGCCCGCAAATGATCAAAGGTGGTTTTAGGACCACATGAGTAAACGAGCTATTTAGATAAACTCCCCCACATTCCTCGTCATTTGCTTTTCTGCTATCAGCTCAAGGTAAAGAGGATTAGGCTACCTTCAGCCAAACCTTTTACTGAGGCCATGCAGACCCCCCAGCCTTCCAAGAAGGTTTGTGGCTATTTCCTATAACTTTAATTTCTCTTACAACTCTTTCCACCACCCTGAGTGAACCCCTACAGAAGGCAGCTTGGACACAGCTCTGCTGGCATTGGGAAGCCACTGGAAAATGTGAAGCAGCAGAGCTGAAAATCACCTGATTTACATTTTTTTAAAAGCTCATTCTGTTTGCTCTATGGAGTGTGGATCGGTGAAGGGAGGAGCAGGTGTGGACGTGGAGAGACAAGAGGTTACTGTCCAGGCGCAGGATCATGGTGGTTCACACTAGAGTGGTAGTGACTGCTGGGCTCCATGTGTGTGGAGCACTACAGATAGCGCTGAGCCCCTGCTACATGAAGCGCTGATGCCCGTGCTGACCAGGAGGGAGGCCTGGTTGCAAACTGGGTTTGGACATCAGGAAGTTTCTCCATGGTTGAGGAAGCCGACGACAAGTCAGTCCTTCTCTCTTGGATGTTGGTTTCTCCACCTCCTTTATCACGGGCAGAAGGGTCTCCTCTGAGGTGCATACAGTGCATGCTGCTGTTTCATGTTCTGGCCATGCTTAATGAGATCCATTTCCATTGTCTGATAGGTGGTTTTCTCCTTTTCTCCTAGCAAGTCCAGGCATTCTCTCAGATGAGGCCAAACTCAGCCTTTGCCTTGATTTTGTCTGATCTTCCCTCCTGTACTTGCTAGGACAATTTTGGTTGCTGGTGACAGAAACCCAGCTCTGCCCAGGATGTACTGGCCCACAGGATGGAGACAGCCATGCAGGTATCAGTCAGCTTGCCCTGTGTGAAGCTGCAGTAACAAGCATTTTCCTTGGCCGGTCTGAGTGCACCAGTGTTTACAACTGTTTGATCACAACCAGTGACAAATTTCATTTGTTCCTTCTCCATTCCCACTGCTTCCCCTGACTAGCCCTAAAAAAATTCCCCACTCTCTGTGGTTTGGAACAACAAAAGTTTCTTTCTCATTCACGCCCTATGCCCACCATGCATCCACAGAGGGTTACTTGGGGACCCAGACTGATAGAACCACCAGCTTCTTAGATGCATTGGTGGCCCTGCGCAAGGTCGAAAAGGCAATGCTGGCGGGTGGGGGTCTTGCATTTGAAATTAAAACCTCCAGCCAGGAAATAATGTAAGTCACTTCCTCTCAGAATTCACTGGCCGAAAGTAATTTCAAGGGTCTACTCAACCACAGGAGAGCAAGAGTAGTGTCTACCACATACCCGCCGGTGGAAAGCCACAGGTATCTGATCAGTAGCCTCAGTGACCACCACAAGCCACGATCTGGGGACTCCTGGCATCAAGGTCTTTTGTGCCCACCTCTCCCTGCCTTCTGCCCTTGGTTCTGCCTTCCGCTGTGAGCTGGCTTCATCGCTGGACTGGCTCCCTCCCTGTGCTTTGAATGGTGGCCACAGCCCATGTCCTTCCATGGCATTTCTAAAAGGAAGCCAAGACTACCTTCCTCACATTCAGACTCTAGAATATCTCAGAAAAAGGCCACCTGGCCTTGCGGGGGCCATGGGTGACTTGCTGCTAATGACAGGGCCCAAGAGAGTCCAGCAGGATCCCCAGACCACACCCACATGTGCACCCCTGTGTGCCGGCTGCTCTCCTCGGCTCCTGAGGGGCAGCCTCGCCAGGACCTTCCTATGGTGAAGGGAAGCAGCCATGCCACGTGCGGCCATGGCAGATTCTCAGCCACGTGATGCAGTGATGCAAACTGTTAAATGCATCACTGCATCATTGCTAGCTCTTTCCATTGCAAACAACAGGAAGCCATGTCTTCTCGTACCACCGAGGATATGTATTTGGTTTGTACAAGCGAGAAGCGGGCGTGGCTGTGTCTGGGGTTTCCGGCCGTGTCTCTAAGGCAGTCACCTGTCTCTCCAAGTCTCTCTGTCTCTGTCCCTGCCCTTTCCCCTCCCCCTCCCTCTGTGGCCTGAGGTATGGGAACTCCAGCAGCAGGAGTAGGACCACATTTTCCCCCCTGGGGTCCCAGGTCCCTCCCCTGAGCCTGCCTCTCATTGGGATCAAAAGAACATTCCAGCCAGGCTCCCATGGCAACTGCAGGAGCCCAGGGCTGGGCAGGCGGGTGGAGAGGGGGCTGGGTGACCTCACCTGACCACGTGGCTGGAACTAGGAAAGGGCTTGTCCCGCAGAAGACAGGGAGGACGTGGCCAGCAGGGTGAGCAGGTGCATGCACAGCCTCGGGTGTGGTCGGCTCTGAGGCAGCATTGACCTTGAACCCAGGCACCTGGGAAGCTGACCTCTCTGCAGCAGGAACAGCCAGCCTCCTTTGTTGTCACTGGCGCACAGGGGGGCTGGTTTGACCTCTGACCTGTTCCTCCCCTCGTCTTCCTCAGGGTGTTTTATTTGTGATCCACATTTTCACCAGTGAGGTGCAGTGAGCCTTGGCAAGGGGCAGCCCAGCAGCCCCTGCTTTCCAGTGCAGCGCACAGCAAGTCCTGGGGCCAAGCCCGGACGTGACACAAGGTGTGCACTGTAACACCGCAGGCAGGGTCCCAAGGGCCATCTAGCCCACCCAGCTCTTTCTAGGTCAGAAACTGAGGCTGCTGAGGGCACCTCCACAGGATGTGGCAGAGTCAAGAAGGCCACCCGGATTTATGTGGGCTGCTCATGAGATGCCACCTCCCAGGAACCCCGTATGGGTGCTACCCCCAGAGGCTGCATGGCAGTGGGCTCTGCCACTGTGACCTGAGGCAACTCACTCAAACTCTCTGAGCCTCCCCCTCCTCACCCATAAACCAGACAGAGACAGCAGCATGACTGAGCTCAGACAGGTGAAGCACACACACTTAGAACACATGTGGCCCGTGGTGAGGGTTCCAGAACACTATGGCCATTGGTTGCTGTCAGCACCATTTGTAGAAGCACAGCATCTGGGGTCAGGGGCCCACGCCGCTGTTCACGGACTGTGTGACCTGGAGAGGCCACCTTGGGAGGCAGAGATTTCTAATCTGATGTACGACCACGACAGCATGAGTTAACGTTAACTTTAAACGTGCCATGCGCGCCGTTCTGATGTCTTACACATATTGACTCCTCAGTTGTTCCCCTTTGAGGAGGGACTGTGACTATTGTCATCATTTTAAAGATGAGATGATGAGCACTTGGAGCCAGTACGTGGCAGAGCTGGGCTCTGAATCGAGCCAGCCTGGCCTCGGAGCCCACATCCCTCATCATTGTACTCTGCTGCTTCTGTCAAACAGGGACGAGAAATCTGCTTACCTTGGGATGTTGTATGAGGACCAAATAAGAGTAAAGACTCGCTTTCCATGAAATGAGATAGTTTAGCAGAGCATTCCACACTTGACAGCACATAAATGTGTCTTCCGCTGCAGCGGTGATGATAATGATTACAGTGATGATGGCAATGATGATGATGGTGAAGATGATTGTGGTGGTCACAGTGGTTGGTGATGGTGGTGAGGATGGTGATGAGGATGATGGTGAAGAAGATGATGGTGTTGGTGATGATGGTGATAGGGTTGATGATAGCGGTGATGATGGTGGTGATGGTGGTGAAGAGGTGATGGTGTTGGTGATGATAGTGGTGATGATGATGGTGGTGATGGTGGTGAAGAGGCGATGGTGTTGGTGATGATAGTGGTGATGATGATGGTGGTGATGGTGGTGAAGAGGCGATGGTGTTGGTGATGATAGTGGTGATGATGATGGTGGTGATGGTGGTGAAGAGGTGATGGTGTTGGTGATGATAGTGGTGATGATGATGGTGGTGATGGTGGTGAAGAGGTGATGGTGTTGGTGATGATAGTGGTGATGGTGGTGGTGGTGATGAGCATAGTGATGGTGATGATGAGAGTAGTAATGGTGGCAATGGTGATAATGATCATGTCCCTTAGAATCCCGTTCCTGTCCCTCAGGGCCATATCCCAGAGCCCAAGTATTAACTGTTTCTGGGAACCAGGGAACAGGGAAGTCCTGTGCAGTGGGATTCTTGCATGAAGCAGTCAGAGATAATGTCCTTTTAAAGGTTCCTTTTTCTTACAATTTTGATAGCAGAAGGGAATTTACTGTTTTTAATTTCCTTACTGAGGCAACTTTAAAACTTGGTAAATGTTATGTTCGTCTACACCCTTCTTCTCTTGGTTTAAAGTTTTGTTGGTCCATGAAATCCCAGTCTGGGACACCCTGGCTAACTCACCTAGCCTGGAAATGGTTCCTTTACTGAAATGTTCTTTTCCTCTGGTAAACACACACACACTCACACACATGTTCCACCACACATTCTCCTGCTTCTGGACCCTGGCCTCTGATCTCAGCCAGGATCCTGCACCAATCAGCCGGTAGTGCCCAGCAGTTCCATAGACAACCAGCACAGAGCTGTCCTATGGGGTTTTAAGGAGCAGAGGCAATTAAGAGTAATAATAGCAATTAACAGCCAGTCCCTATGGCCCTTCATTGGCATCGTGAGCTGCCCTGCTTAACCCAAGGCTCACTTGTCCCTGCACATGCATGGCCTGCCATAAATGTCACAGGGATTGCCTGACGGTGCGCTCCCACCTCACGGTTACCCATGTACTGGGCCCCTCGCCCAGCCTGTGGAGGCTCAGCACCCTGAGATGCCTCCTTCACCTCATTCCCGGGATCCTGAGCCTAAAAAAGCAGAGCCTGAGGCCCTGCCCTGCTGAATTCTAATCCCTGCACTCTGGGCATGGGCCTGTCTGCCAGGCACGCTTCATAAAGGATGATTGGAATTGGACATGTGCAAGATGCTGGATGCCAGGGAGGAGAAGGACACAAGTGTCCTCCTGTACCTGGGCATATTTATTCCAGATGCCAAGCACAGGGAGATGTGTGGAGCTTGACTGGCCCGGTGCCGGCTTGGTGGGGGCCGTGTGCACCCTGGCCAGTCTGATGGCGTATACTGCGTTTTTATCTAGTAATCGTGCAATGCGTCTTTTTGGTTGTACAAGGAAGGCTCCCACTGCCCTAAGCAACGCTTGGAGGAGTGGCATTCAACGGAGTGTAGGGCAGAGGGTGCCCCTGACTGTACTGGAGGGGCCTGCAGGGCAGAGTGGGCACCACTACCTGGGTGGCCATGATAGTTAAACTGTTGAATAGCTGGGCCTGGTATACAGTAAGTGCTCAATAAGTGTCAGTTATGACGATGGAGATGGTGTTGATGTGGCTGTTCAGGGAATCCTGTTGTTTTGTAGGAGCCTCAGGTATTTGTGGGGAGCAGTGTGGAAGGGGTGGAGACAGCTGGAAGTGTCCTTGTGGAGGACCCATCTGCTCTGCACAGGGGGGACACTGCTAAGGCAGCGTTGGCCACTGTAACAAATTAATCCAAGGCTGCAGCCTAATGTGGTAGAAATCTAATTCTTGCTCATATAAGAGTACAGGGCACAGAGACCCAGCTGTTGACTCCAGGGACAGAGAGGCCTGAGTGTTGAGCTGGGAGAAGTAGGAAGAGAGAGTCAGGAGAGCACACTGGCTTCTAAAAAGCCTAAGCTTGGAAGGGACCCTTCCCACCCTGCTTGTGCTCACATTCCAGTGGTGATACCTAGTCAGGTAGTCACATCTGGGTGCAAGGGAGGCTGGGAAATGTAGTCCTGGGCTCAACACCTACCTCCTTCCCTGCCTCCAAGGGCCCCACCAGGCTGCTGGAAAAGGGAAAGGGTTTTTGGAGCGTGAGCTTTTGGTGAACAGCTGGCTGCCTCTGGGCACGTGAAAGCTCCCTTGGTTTGCATTTGAACTGCAAATGTGCATTTTGAGGTTTGAGCAAAGAAAAAAAAAACACATTCAACTCACAGTTTCGGTTGGAGGAGGCGAACAACAGAGTTGTAAACAGGTTGTTTACAGAGTTTAAATTAGGGTTGGGCCATCTTCCTGAAGTCAGTTGCATGATTTCTTTGAATGTTTTGCAGGGCTTAGGTAGGAGATCGTGCAGGAAATCCTGTTTGGGAGGAAAGTAAACAGGAACTCGTGAGCTGCTATGTTTTATGTCTTTTTGTTTTGAGTTTTTCCCTCCCTCCAGCGCCGAGCTATCTATTAAATCTAATTACATCGCTGGTATCATTTCCCATGAAATGTACGTCTCAATCTGCTGAGTAAGGGGAGCCAGCAGAGGACTTAATTAGAAATGTTAATCATGTGGGTTTGGTGCTTTTTTTTTTTTTTTTTTTAGAAGAAAGGAACTATAATCAGGAAAATAACAATAAATGTTCTTTCTTTCTCGGAAAGCAGTTGTCTGCAGGTTTTCAGTGTTGCTGGAAGGCTCATCAACACCACGCAGAATGCTGTTCTAGTGGCTTCTGTGAGCTGAGTGGGCTGCGCTGTTGTGGCCTGAGCCGGCCCTCTCTTCTTTGCAGGCTGCTTTCTCCTGCCTCCCCTGTGAGCTGAGGCCCACAGGACTCTGCCTCCCTTGGGGAGGAGGGCTCCCCACTCTTCAGTAGTCAACATTGGGGTGCACATGCATTCCCCAGATTTTACAAAGTTGGGCCCCAGCACCAGGCCTCATTTTCCTCCAGGACAGCGCATCTCACATTTGAGCGAGGACGTGAGAGGGCCACCGGCCTCTTGTGCTCTGGGTTCAGCGTTCGGGGACCGTGTCTTTTCTGAATGGTGTTTCTCTTCCCTCTTTGTACAGAAACCCGTGCTGACCGCAGCAAGAAGCTCTTCAGGCACTACACCGTGGGCTCCTATGACAGCTTTGACACTACCAGGTAAGACGTGCTGCTTTCTCCTCCAGGACCGTCTGGTCAGAGCTGCTCATCTGCGCTGCACATGTGCTGGGCCCCCTTGCATGCAGCTTTTGGCCCCTCGGGTCTGCCTCCTCCTGCATGTTAGCGGGCTAGGAGCGTGGAAGCCCCTATCTCCCGGAGCCCCTGCCCGAGCGGTGGACTTGGTATTGCCTGTGGCTTGTGTCCAGCCAGACCACACCTGCGTGGTGGCCCCAGGGAGAGGGCAGGCTGGCATTGTTTTCCCGAGAACAGACAAATGTCAAGGATGACGGCAGTGGGCCTGGACGCAGTATCGGGGCGCCGGCATCCCCCAGAGGAGTATTTCGGATGCCTCAGATCTGGGTTTCCACCTCCTCTGTGGTCCCTGTCCATGCCTGCCGCTTCTGCTTAGGTGGATTGGCTGTGAAGGAAGGAGGCGGACGTGCCACCAGGCAGCCGATCTCCTAAGCACAGCAGGTTCGGGGTCGTCTGGTGTGCAGAAAGAGCCCTGCACCTTTGACACTGTGACTGGCACAGGCACACAGTTGGATTTTTCTGCAGAAACCACTCCTGTATGGCACCAGCTGTGAGGACATCCTTGGGTCTCTGTGCCCCTCTGCCTGCAGGGGAGGTTGAGGCTGGGGGGTATCCTGCTGGCCCCGTGTGTGGGGAAAGGCATCTCTGTGTGGGGAGCCTTGGATAGAGGGTTCTTCGTGGATATTGAAGCTCAGCATGGTCCAGCGTGTGAGGCAGAAAATAAAAGGAGGTGCAGGTGCAGACCCTGGGGACGTTAGGGTCCTGCGCCTGGCCCTGCTGGCTGAGGAACCCCTCCTCAGAAGCTGACCACACCCATCTCCTCCATAGGTGGTCCGGGCTGGAGAAGGGTCCCGACACCCTACCCTGGGTTCTTCCCCAACCTCCAGGGTGTCTGTGATCAGCAGCCCAGGCGCCTTCCCTAGACTGTCACCAGCCTACAGAGGGATCCAACCTGGGTTGGCTGATTGCTTGTTTTTTTTTTTTTGTCTGTTTTGATTGAGGTAAAATGTACATAACCTAACCACTTTAAAGCGTTCAGTAAGGTGGCAGTTAGTACGTTTACAATATTGTGCAACTATCCCCACTATCTGCTTCCAAAACATTTTGTCACCCATTAGCAGTCACTCCCATTGCCCCTCCCCAGCCCCTGGCACCCACCCACCTGCTTCTGTCTCCAGGCTCTGCCTACCTCGGTGCTGCGCGTAGATGGAATCTGCCGCTACGTGGCCTTTCGTGTCTGGCTTCTTCCACGCTGCATCCTGTTTTCAAAGTCCATCCACACGGTGGCACACACCAGCACTTCATTCCTTCCCCACCCCCAATTTTTTCTTACTGTGGTAAAATACACGTAATATAAAGCTTTGTTCTGACCATTTGTAAGTGAATCACTAGTTCAGTGGCATTAAGAACGTTCACAGTGTCGTGCAACCAGCACCACCGTCCAGCTCCAGAGCTCTTTTGTCCTGCAGAGTTGGAACTCTGTCTGCATTAATGCAAACTCTCCACTCCACCTCCTCAGACTCCAGCCCCCGCCTGTCTACTTTCTGTCTCTATGAATTTGATGACTCTAGGAAGCTCAGATGAGTGGAATCCTGACATATTCATCTTCCTGTGAGCATAATGTCTTCCAGGTTCATTCATGTTGAAGCGTGTCTGGATTTCCCTCCATTTTGGGGAGTTGCATAATGTTTCGTTATATGGGTGGACCACATTTTGCTCATCCTTTCATCTGTCAGTGAGCACAGGTTGTTTCCACCTTTTTGCTTTTGTGAAGGGTATTGATTGCTGTTGATATTTGCATGCGAGTATGTACATGCACTTAGGAGCAGAATTGCTCACAGGACTCAGTTGTAATGCTGACCTGTCCCAGCCACTTCTCCCATAAATGAGGTGTGCTGTAACAGGAAAGCCACGGCCAGGAGAAGAGCCGGGACCCTCCAGGGAATGTCACAGTCTTTCCAGGTCTTGCTACACTCATCCACTTTTGGACCTTGAAGCCCAGGTGTGATCCATGGCCTGGCCATGAACACAGCCTCAAAAGGCAGCTCGGGGGCTCCTCCTGATGGGTCTTTATTTGGCCAGATGAATCATTTCTGCAGCAGCAGCAGAAGGCTGCCTGTGGAAGTGGACCCTGGGCAGGTGGTCATAGTGGGCCTCTCACACTGTGATAGAGTCTGTGATAGCAAGCAGGGTCTGCACAATGGTCCATAGTGCCTGAGGCTCCCCAAAGAGGAGCAGAGGAAGGACCTGCCTGGGAACAGAGATGTCTGTAGACCAGACTAGCTGGGACCATGTAGCAAAGGTGTAGCATGTGGCTAACAGCAGGACCTGAATGCACCAGGGACACGGGCTGCAGTTCAGCCGAGAGAAACGTGCAGAACTATTGTGGCTGTTCAGGCTGCCTCAGGAGGTGGTGAGCTCCCCACCACGAAACAGAGCCAAGCAGAGCCGGGGAGCAGGGGATTCTCTTGCCAGAATATCACAGAACATTAGACTGGATGACCTCCAAGATCCCCGCCAACTCTCTGCATCCCGGTTTGGTGTCCAGACAAGGGCTTTTGTTTTACATGTGTATTGAACACCTGCTCTGCCAGGAGCTGGGACCTCACCTCGGAGAGGAGAAACATGCAGACCACACTGGGGTGAACTGGTAGCTTCTAAGCTAATGGTGAAAAGCTCCAGCCTTAACGAGAGTGAGGAGTGAGCCCCAGCGCTCCCATGGTGAGGGATCAGACAAGCTGCGGGCATCATACTACCCTGTGTTTCAGTGAAGGAAACAAGAGGTGTAATAGCACTGCTTATCCACCCCTCCCGTGCGCCAGCCACCCTGCATGGAGCACAGCCATGTTTGTAGCTGAGCCCCCCTAGTGACCTCGTAATGCAGCGTTACATTCCACCTGCTGGAGGGACATTGATGGAGGGAAAGGAAGGCCAAGTTAACAAGCGTCTGAGCCTAAGCATCTGAGCCCAAGCGTGAGGCCTGATCTGCGGGCAGTAGAATTTCCTGCCTCCTAAAATCCCTGAGCCCCTCCAGCAGGCGAAAGAGAGGCCTTACTCACGTTCTCTCTGGAGTAGGCTCCGACCACCATGGCTACTGAAGCTGACCTCTGCCTCCACGCACTCCCCCACATGCCATCTGTGTTGTATCTCCCGCAGTGAGGATGGTACTACTCAAAGCCAGCCTGGGTTGAGGGAAACTGATGAGGAGGAGGGCCAGGGTTTTGGGGGTCACAGAGTCAGCGCCTCCGGAAGCACTGTTGGGAGAGACGCTATGCTTAGATGGAATCCGTCACTACGTAGCCTTTCATGTCTGGCTTCTTCCACGCTGCATTGTGTTTTCAGAGTCCATCCACACAGTGATACAGACCAGTACTTCATTCCTTCCCCGCCCCCATAAACTTTCCTATTCTGATCACATTTAAGGAAGTCACTGGCTTAGTGGTATTAAGACATTCACGGTGTTGCTCAGCCAATACCGCCGTCCCGCTCGAGCCCCTTCATCTTGCAAAGTTGCAACTCTGTCTGCATTAACGCAAACTCCCCACTCCACCTCCCTTGGAGGTGGCCCCCACCTGTCACTCCATGAATTCAGTGATTCTAGGAACCTCAGATGAGTGGAATCCTGATGTATTCAGGATGATGGTGTTACCTTGGTTAACCCCCTACCATCTGAGCTGGTTCATAACAGGTGCCTGAGGGAGCCCACCCTGCTCAGGACCAGCAGAATTGGCCTCAACCAGACTGTGAACCTGTGAGGGTGGCAGCATCGACAGGGGACAGGCAGTGCTGACGGAGGGTGGGCATCATGAATGGGGGGTGGGCAGTATGGATGGAGGGTGGGCAGTGCTGACGGAGGGTGGGCAGTCTGGGCAGAGAAGGGCAGTGTGGAAGGAGGGCAGGCAGCATGGGAGTTTGTGGACAGAGATGAGTAGGTCTTACACAGCCCTGGGACCCTGGACTGGCATAGCTCTGGGGTGGATGTGGAGTGAGAGGCTGATCGCGAGCTTCTCCAGTAGAGCAGGAGGTGCATCTGCAGGCCATGGTCGCCAAAGCATGGGCATGGTACAGCCTGTAGCTCCCAAGCCCTCGCTGGCATTCATGTTACAAGTAGCCTAATGAGCAGCAGAAACCTGGGTGTGGTGCCAGCCCCTTGGGCCAATTATCCACTGTAGGCTGTGGGGTCACAGTCTGGGCAGATGGTGCGGGGCTGAGGCTGTCCCACAGATGCAAGTGTAATGAGAGAAAATGCCATGGGAAGTGAGACTCAATGGGGACATTTTCTGAATCAATCAGGAGGTTTCTCCCCTTCCCACCTCCTCTTATGTGAAAAACTGCTCAGAGTCTCAGAGCTGGAGAGCTGAATGTTAAAACACACCAGTTCATTAGAGAACATATTCAGCTGTTCCAGCCGATTCCCTCCCTGGGATTCCCCTCCACTCACCCGGAAAACAGTGAGAGAAGGATCTAGACATGGCCACGTCAATTAAGGTCAAACCGCAGAGTTCCTAAGGGCCATTTCTACTCAGGACTTTACAGATATTTCAATGTCATTTTTAAAAACATGTCCCCACTCAGGGAATGGGAATCTTAAGTTCCCACTCCTCTTTAACCAAATACCAAGCCTCATGATGGGACACCAGGAGAAGTCTACTTGGTAGGATGAGGGAGAACATTCAGGGTCTCACTTAAGGCTGAACAGACTCCATTTATACAGCCATCCTTCTAGCTATCCACTCACTCAGCCATTTATCTCTCTATCACTCATCTATCCACCTGTTCATCTACCTACCCAGCCACCTGTCCACCCATCCATCCATCTGTGCATCCATCCATCTGTGCATCCATCCATCCATATGTAGCTCTTCATCCATTCATCCAGCCATTCATCTCTCCACTCCCCATCCATCCATCTGCCTACCCACCCATCCATCTACCCATCCACTCATACATCAATCCATCCATCCACCCATTTATCTGTTCACCTCCCCATCCATCCATCTGCCTACCCACCCATTCATCCACCCATCTACTCATACATCAATCCATCCATCCACCCACCCACTGCATTCATCTTTCCATGTGTTTAACCAATATTTATGAAGACCTGACTATTTTGGGAGCTGAGGATATAGAGACAAACAAGACAAGCACATTCTTTGACCTCACATGGATTACAGTTTAATTAGTAAAGCTAAACAATAAAGTTAACAAAGCAGAGGGTCTCACTTTGTGGTTAATGCTATGAAGCAGACGAGTTCTGTCAGAGAGTCCTGGGAGGTTGGGTCATGCCAACTTTATGTAGGGGTGCCAGGGAGGGAGTGTCTTCCTGAGGGAGTGACTTTGAGTTGAAACCCAAAAGACTGAGGAGGAATCAGCCCTCAAGAGAAGGTTCAGCAAGTACAGAAGCACTGGGGTGATGAGAGGATTCGACATTGCGGGAATGGCCATGGCCTACTAGAGAATAGAGACAATAATGTCACAGAAAGACCTCGTGCCTCATGAAAGGAGTTTGGGTCTTCTCGCACTTGCAGTGGAGGCATTGGAGGGCATTAGGCAGAAGTGGCATCATCTGAATCACTTTTCTGGAGGAAACTAGGTGTCAGGACAGTTGGAGACCATCGAGGAGCCCATTGCCACCATCCAGGCCAAGCAGCAGTGGTGTTTGGGGCTGGTGGAGGTGGTGGGGTAGAAAGGTGGATGAATCCGAGGGGTAGGATGAACTTAGATTGGATAGGGGCATGGACGTGGGGGTGAGAAGGAGCACAGAGGGCTTAGCTCACCTTGTCTTGGGTTTTACAGGGAGGAGCTCCCAGAGACACATTCTTATTGGCACCAAGGTCTGCTCAAAAGGAACACATCTATAGACACTACTCAAGGAAAGGGTCTAAGAAGGTCCTGAGTATCTGCTTTTTGTTCTCCCTAAGAGAAAATCAGTTTTATTTTAGAGAGTGAATTAGAAGGATGGCAAAGTATGCCTGTTCACCATTGAATATCCACTGCCCACATCTACTTATTTTCATGGCTTTCTAGTCTCACAGCCCAATTTTTATC
>PVKP010037685.1:0-21459 GCA_004027715.1 Plecturocebus donacophilus | reverse complement strand
CGTCCCCTCTGCTGCGGTGTCTGACTGTGTCCCTCACCTGACGTCCCCTCAGCTGCTGTGTCTGTCCCTCACCTGACGTCCCCTCAGCTGCTGTGTCTGACTGTGCCCCTCACCTGATGTCCCCTCAGCTGCTGTGTCTGACTGTGTCCCTCACCTGATGTCCCCTCAGCTGCTGTGTCTCAGGGGAATGTCACAGGGTTCCCCTGTGGTCAGGCCTGGTGCCCCCACTGCCAAAATGCATCTTAAATGCACAACAACAGGATAACAATCTTCTGGGTTTTGCACTTTGAAAATACTGGAAAGAAAGCTCCTGTGCACCTTATTGAAACAGTTATTTTATATTTTGATGCCTGGGAGAAAACCACATTTCAGAGATGAAAATTAAAGAGGAAATTGAACGATTGCATCATGATAGTAGATTCAAATATAAATACTGGGAATCTCACTTTCTGAAGGCAAAAATTGAGAGCAGCTCTGCCATTTCCCGTAAATATACACACAGGACATTTTTCTGCCTATAATCTCTTTGCGTATTTTTGAGTGGATTAGTTCCAATGGGTGTGTTCTGGGATATTTGCATACTAGTGCAAATATGTTAAGCTCAGCAGGGCGATTGACCAAATTCATTCAATTGCTATTATTGATAAGAGGCTCTTCTGTGGGACTGTGGCCGCTGTGGAAGGCTGCTCCGAGTTCCTGCCTGCACAGACACAGACACAGATGCGCTTTACACATGGGTGGATGTAGGCATGTGTGCAGGAAACCGTAAGCTCACGCTTTCCTGCCGGCATCCAGGGAGAGCAAACGCTGGCCGAGCTGTGTCCTTCGAGCTATCTTTAGAATAACCAAATACTTAGCTAAAATAACACACATTCCTCTTTCTTTGCATTTCACCCTGAAAATGACAAGAGCAGAGTTTATGAAAGGGCTTTTACACTCAGAGTGTGCTAAACTGACGTCTCGGCTAAGAGCAGGGTTTTCTTTTGTTCTGTGCTGTCCCCAGGGTCAAGCAGAGAGAATTCCAGGGTGGGTGTATCCTGTGCATGCTGGAAATGCTCAGTGCCCCTGGGCCCTGGGGGGAAGCGCCACACGGCAGACAGGAGCCTGGTTGTCACCTGTTTCAGATGTCCAGGACCTACCGACCTCTCCCAGCGGGCGGGGACCATGCCGGCTGCTCTGAGTCCTTCCCGCAGGAAGGTGGGCTCAGTTCATGAGGCACCCCCTCCAGGGAGCAGAAGCTGGAAGACCGAGGTCCGAGGCTCTGGGGCCCTGGCTTAGCAGTGTGAGCATGAGCGCTGGCCCCATCGGTCCACACAGGGCAGACAGCGTATCAGAGCCTTTGGGCTGACACCTGGGCTCCACAAGAGCTTTCCAGGAATCAGCGTCAGGGCTGGGAGGAGCCGTGGCCCCAGGATGGGAGGAGATGTGATGGGACTAGGCCTGGGAAGCGTGTGCTGGGTGTCAGCAAGAAGGTGGCATCCGGGACATCAGTCACCTGTGGCTGCGGAGCCTCAGTTCCCAGGACGGGGACAGACGAGGGTGGCCTCCCTGTGCTGAGTGAGTGACCGGAACAGACGAGGCAGCCACCCTGAGCTAAGTGAGTGACCAAGAGACGAGGGCGGCCACCCTGAGCTGAGTGAGTGACCGAGACAGACGAGGATGGCCTCCCTGTGCTGGGTGAGTGACCGAGAGACGAGGGTGGCCTCCCTGAGCTGAGTGAGTGACTGAGACAGATGAGGATGGCCTCCCTGTGCTGGGTGAGTGACCGAGAGATGAGGGCGGCCTCCCTGTGCTGAGTGAGTGACCGGGACAGATGAGGGCGGCCTCCCTACTCTGGGTGAGCGACCTGCATGTCCTGCACTTGGCTTTGGTGCATGTTCAGAAGAACAGGCCCCACAGGGTGTGGTCTCGGTGCTGGCTCCATGCTGGCAGCATGCAGAGCTGAATGCATGTAGAGTGTGTGTGTGCCCGGCGTGGAGCCGCGTCTCTCTCTGCACTCTGCGAGGGAGCTGCTTCTGTTCGGTGCTGTCGATGAGGAAGCCCGCCGCAGCCAGGCCACCTCAGCACCTCGTCCCCAGGGTCTGACTCTGTGGCCCTTTCCTCTCTGGATCTTCCTGTCGCAAGTTGAGTGGCACAGTCTCAGGAGAGAATGTGCCAGAACATGCTTCCCTTCTCCCTGCCCTGGGGGCTGACGTCTAACTCAAGGATGCCTCTGAGAGGGCAGCTCCGCTGTGAAACCCACGCAGCCTTGTGGCTGTAACTCACTGTTCGTCTCCTGCTGTCCTCGGCAGGACAGTGCCACGTCCGTCGTGAGGATGAACGGACTTGGGCTTGCAGCAGCAGCAGCCCCCGAGGCCGGCCCCAGGCACTGAGAGGGAAGCAGCCAGGCGGCCTGGCCGGGGAGGAGCCGGCCGACGCACGTGGAGTCCAGACAGGCGCCGACGCACGTGGAGTCCAGACAGGCGCCGATGCACGTGGAGTCCAGACAGGCGCCGACTCACGTGGACTCCAGGCCGGGGCCGACGCACGTGGACTCCAGATCGGCGCCAACGCACGTGGAGTCCAGACCGGCGCCGGGCCGCACCGCAGGAAAGAATGAGGGCATGAGGCGCAGGATGCAAGTTCATCCTGCCTACCCTGAGGGTGCAGCCGCCCCGAGGCACGCGCTGATGAAAGGGTCTCTTCTGCTGTGGGCTCCCAGGCCTGCAGAGCCGAGGCCTGACCTGACAGAGTGAGAGCACGAGGCTGCAGCCACCGCAGAGGCTTCACCGATTCATAGTGAAAGGTCCGAGTGAAAGGCCTGGAGTGCGTTACCCCCACACAGACTGGAGCTCCTGAGTGTGACTGAGAAACAGATCTGGGTCCTGTGGCCAAATGGTGTGTCAACACTTCACAAACACTGGGGGATATGCACAACCGAAGCCAGGCAGAACACCCCGTCCAGCCACGATACAGTGCTGGCCATGCCCGGGTTCGATGGCGCTGCTGGGGAACCGCAGCCCCTGGCTTACCACACGCCGTCTCCACGGCTGGATTCAGGGCAACACTGCTACCGGATTTCAACTCAGTTGAATTAGGGGCTGCAAGTCAATGCCGGTTATTTTGGGCTTATGTTCACGTGTGGTCCAGCTCCAGTGGTTAGTCCAGGGTCGGGAAGAAAAGTGGCACTGGGCAGACAGGGTCTTCAGCTCCCAAACCCGCCTGATCCTGTGGGACACTGGGGACACGGGTGGGTGGGAGTGCGAAAAGAGGGAAAGGCATCCTGAAAATACGAATTCTGATTGTGAAATCTGTCTTTAAACATATCATCCCAGGGCTCCTTGGAGGAGCAGCCGGTCCCAGGTCTGGGGGCACAGAAAGTTGGAGGTGAGCCTGGGGCTTCGGGGCCTTCAGAGCGGGCAAGTGCCCTTGGCAACGCGGCAGGGGAAGAGGAGGCAGGGTCCTGTCCGCAGAGGCGCCCACGGGCCAGAGAAGGGCCTGCGAGTCCATGCGGTGGGAAGCGGGTTAGGGAGACAGAGGTCGGGGTGGGGGCAGGGGCCGGCAACGGGAGGGTCAGAGTCGGTGGGCAGGGAGAGGGAGCTGGAGAGGGGACGGCGGGGTGGGGGAGAAGAGTGAGGGCGAGCGCGGCTGAGATGGAGTGTGGCGGGAGGAAGCGGCCTTTCCCTTTGGCGGGACGCCACTGTCATCACTGTCAGCTCTGCTCGGAACTGGGTGAGGAACTGCAGCAGCTCCCCCTTTCCTAAGAGAACTGCGTTTCATCTCTTGAAGAGCCAAAGGCCTTTTCACAGGATGCTTGGTAGTAAATGTGGAAGGAATGGTAAAATTGGAAGATCGACTATTTTGCAACCCAAATGAAAGCACTGATTTAGGAAAAGACTGTTGGGCGTTGCTGAGGCATCGGGGACCTGGAGGCGGAGCGTTCACAGGCACCTGGGCCGCTTGGCGTGGGTTTGCCACCGAGGGCTCTGCAGTCACCTCTTCAGACAAGCGACTGCGCTGGTGCTCCCGCCATCCCCTCCACGCCATGTGCCCATCCTGCACCCACGTGCCCTCAGAACCCGGTGCCCGCAGACCTCACTTCCGATGGCAGGAACAGTGGCGAAGGAAAGGTTACGTGATGGAGGGAGAAGCTGTTCCACAAGAACAAGTCCACGGCCTGGCCCTGACACAGCCACCGTCTGGCGGGAACCAGTGGACGGAGGTAAATGCGACTACGCTGGTTGGAAAGACGTGCTGGGGACGGTGGGGACATCCGAATGGGGATGGAGTGCAGTTGATATCACATAAAGTGACCACGAGCTCGCCTGGGACGGTCCTGGCTCACGCCTGCGGCTCCGGCATGTCATTAACGCCACCTCATTCACTTTCCAAAGTGCCACGTTCTGATGACGATTCCCATGGTCGCTCACCAGCGAGGGAACCGGTGTTAGTTGTCCTAGGCGTGAATAACCGTGTTGAGCTCAGGGGGCGTCTTCTTTCCTAGGAGGTGCCCCAGGCTCAGAGAATTTAAGCTACTTGGAGACACCAGGGGTACACAGCTCATATGTCGCAGAGCTGGTTTATAAAAACTGTGGCAGACAAAAGACCCAAAAGCAGGCCTGGGACTGGAACAGACATTTCTCCTAAGAAGATACACAAAAGGCCAACAAGCACACGAAAAGACGCTGGACCCCACTCATCAGTGAGGAAATGTCACCGAAAACCACGAGGCGCCGTCATAGCCATCAGGATGATGATCAAAGACGTTTAAAAGCAGAAGTCAGTGCTGGTGAGGACGAGGAGAAATGCGCAGCCCTGTGCCCTGCGGCCGCTGGGGAGACACTGCTAAGCTCCCCAGGGCGCCGTCGTCACTGAGGGACCCAGCCCCTCCGCTCCTGGGCGCACACCCGACTGAAAGCCGGAGCCCCTGCTCACAGCAGCGTGACTCACAACAGCCGAAAGGCGAAACAGCAGTGTCCGTCTACAGATGCAGCGTGTGCTAACACGACCGGAACATGGCCGGAGAAGGCCGCTGGAGTCCTCACGGACGAGTGGTAAGCACCTGGACAGGCAGCCGGGACTGGAGACCTGACTCAGGAGTCTGTGCCGGTCACAGTCGCTGAGTCGCGGCCAAGCCCAGCAGCCATACCTCAGCCCGCACAGACTGCGAGTGTTCCAATGCGTTCGAAAGAGGCAGACGCCCCCACAGCCCGTCCGGCTGCTCTGTGCTCACTGCTGATTTTCATACGTCGCTTCCCTCCTTTGTCTCTGTCTGTTCTGACCACGAGGCATCCCTGGAGTCTCTCTGAATCTGCTGTGATGCTGGCGCTGCCTGATTCATGAATCATTCATTGCTCGGTTAAACTCCTTTAAATTTAATTCAGTGGAAGTTTTTCTTTTAACAAATGGAATATGATTCAGCCTTAAAAAGGAAGGGAATCTGGGCCCAGGCTGTAACACGGTGCATCCTGAGGATGTCACGCTGGGTGAAATGAGCCAGTCACAGAAGGATGAGTCCCGCAGGGTGCCCTGAGGGGAGGCCCCGAGGAGTTGGTGCCACAGAGACAGAAGGCAGAACGGTGCCAGGCGTGGGGAGGGGGCGCGGGGTTCCTGTCTAATGGGGACGGGGCTTAGCTTTGGGAACTCTACATTTTAAAACGTAAATTTTACAGTATGTGTATTTTATCAAAATAAAAACGTATTTTTTAAGTCTGCTAGACTTTGCCTCAAAAGCCCCAGTTCTTTCCATTTAAATAAGCAAATCATGCAAAATATGCCAACAGCTGTAAGACCCTGTTTATCCTAAGGCAACGCCACGGTTCACAAATAAAAGAACTGCGAAGTGAATCGGGGCCCGCTGACTTATCAGCAGACTGCGCCGCCTTTAGCATGGAGGCCAGGGAGCTCCTTCAGAAGCCTGGGAGGGGTGCAGCTGGGAGGGACGCGGGGCTGCAGCGCTGGGAGGGCGGCTCCCCATCTGCGTGTGGGTTACAGGGCCTCGGCATTTTGTGAGAATTCAAGGAGCTGTGACATTATGGCTCACGTACGTTTCTATGTGTGCGTTATACATTAAAAAATGTCGAGCGCAGTGTTAAATGAATTTAAAGTGATGGATGCCGTATTGGCAACTAGGCAAAGGCACACACTGAGCGGAAAGATGGAAAGGAACCGCCCGCCCGTGGCTAGCACACGTGGCTTAGGTGGTGCCCCCACAAGGCGGCCACGGAGACGTCCCCACGGGGACTGGGCCGACACCACAGCGTCCCCGTGGCTGCGAGGGGCAGGCAGCAGTGTCTGTGGTGTCAGTGCAGGTGCATACACCACGGGTTTGCCCCAGGAGAGGACCCCCGTGGCTGCTGTCCCCCAGTGGGTCACAATGGCTTTGTTTGCAGTGACCACATCATCTGGGGCTGGACGCCAGCCCCCTGGGGAGTTCTCCCCTGTGCTCACTTGGGCATTTTAATTCTTTCCTAACAAATTCCCTGCAGCCCAGCTCACCACAGAAAGCCGTGAGAAAAGCAAACGGGAAAAGCAACCTGGAGTGGTCTCCGGGAGCCCAGACGCACGACCTCAGAGCCAGCCCCGCCCGTCGCAGCCCAAGGCACTGGCCGGGGCAGCAGCGCTGGGTTTCCTTCGGCTTTGCCGAACCTTCCTCACAGCAAGGACTTTGCTGTCTCTAGACAGGGGACAGTCGCTGTCTGACTTGCTGTAAAATTCTCTTCCACTCTTCGGCTCAGACACCCTCAGGCCACAGGCAGGTTCTAAGCAAATCCGACACGCACATAGTGATGAAGCTGCCGGGAATTCCGCATGTCAGCACATCCAGGACGCAGGAATAGCACTTTCACTCATCTTCACTGCCTTCCTCTCACACACGTGCGTTCCTAAGTGCGGTTTCGCGCTCTGGACGATGGCCGCCGGCACCTGCCGCGCAGGAGCTCCTCTCTTCCTCTTTGCTGTGGTCAGTTGCTGGGACCCAAGGGCTGGGTGGATCCCGAGGCAACCCTCATCACAGGGGACCATTCTGGCTGTGCGTGTGGCCTTTGCTCAGGCTTGCCCACTCCTTCTCTGCGTTCCTTCCGTCCTCTGCATTCCCTCCTTCTTTCCTCTGTGCCCCGCTCCCATTCCACCCTCTCTCACGCACAGTCACACACGGCAGGCCGTGTATTGTCTAAATACATTCCTGTAGAGTTTCGATGGTCTGTGCCTCATTTGAACTCAAGACGATGTTTTACACGACACATCCCGTCCTGTCTTCCTTTATCCTCCACGAGCGCGCAGGTGCAGAGCCCGCCCAGGGGCTGCCTGCCCACCCGCGTGCTGCTCTCACAGCCACACCCTGCCCAGGTGGACACCAGGGCCCCCTCGTTGGCCTCCACAGGTGACACTGCAGGGCCCGGCTCTGTGCCTGCAGACTCATGGCCCGGCCTGAGAACTCCCCCAGGTCAGGCTGCAGAGCTGCCTGCCAGGCCTGAACTGACCTTGACCACCACAGCCATTCTCAAGTCCTCTTCAAATGGCCTTGCTGCTGGCATGGCCCTCAGAGGGGTGTGCCGCTCACCCCAAAGCATCTTCTAAGCCCCCGTTCCTTCTTTCTCTGTGTTCTCCTCAGAGCCTCGCATCTGGGTGCTCAGTGCTGGCAGCTGGATACCCCCTGCAAAGCCGCTCTTCCCCTTTGAAATCTGCAAGTCACCTGCGGGCTAAGGGGAGGCTTCCAGATTCGCTCCTTCCCCAAAATATGTGACCCAGTGATTGTGGCGTCCGGATCATCCTTGTCGAGTTCGGTTATTCCCTTAGGAACAGCACACTTTTCTAATTCTGTCATCTCTCTGTTTGCCCTACTTTTTGTGAGAAGTAGTTTTCTCCTCGCAGCCTTCCCCACCCTCGCCCTGGTGCTGTGGACGATGCACCGTGCCTTCGCTGCCCTTTGTAATGGGTCATCCTCTGTGAATGCCCTTGTTGGCGCTGAGGCTGAAGTCAGCCAGGGCTCAGCCCTGGGAGGCTTCACACTGCCTTGCCTGTCACTGACAGGTGTCGAAGTTTGGGGCTTACTTGCCTCTGGGAATAATGGACATCCCCACTCACGCCATGTCTTTCCTGCTGCAGGCCTGGGATGAGGATCTCTGCAAGGGGCCCTGGCGAGTGTTGCGCCGACACAGCATGGTGCACAGCATGATTCCTGGACTTCCGGCCTCAGGATCCCTCATTCTGAAGAACCCTGGGGAGACCCCCAGCACGCTCCACCCTAGAAGCCAAAGCAGAAACTTAAACATTATGTATTAATTCATTTACGATAAACAATAAGCTCCTTATAGGTTAACATAAATAACACATTTCAGAGAAAAATAATTTTTAACAGCAAACAACTTTACTATTATTTAGCAAATGTTTAACAGAATGGGAAAGGGGAGTATGCTAATAGCTTTCTCACATAAATATGAATGTTTTTATACAACAGCAAAACTCAAACAATTAGTTTCTTAAAGGTTGGTTGCAATGTGGAACATGAAACCATGACAATAACCGTGATAGATACTGGAAGAAAGAGGAAGAAAGAAACTCGAAAACAGCTCAACGGTCAAAGGCAGGTTTACTTTGGAGGATACACCTGAGGGGCTTCTGGCTGCTATTTTCTGGTCGGGAGCCTCTTCTCTTACAGACTGAGGAGGGTTCTGGGAGGAGAGCTTATTACAGGCGAGGAATGTTTCTTTGTGGAGGAGAGTTTTATTGCGGGATTGGAATATCTCTGGTCAGAGGGGAGGTTATCTTGGGGTTCGCATGTCTCTGGTCAAAGGTGTCATTTGTGGTTTATGGTCATGCTCACAGCCATTGGGCTGACGTTTCGGGGCTGGATTTAGGCAGTTTCTAATCAAGGAGAACTTAAAACGACGATGCTCGTCTAAGATGGCAGTGCTCCTGTGCCACTGCCTCCGTTGGTGAGTCCCGTCCGGGTCTCTACGGGGCACTGCATGCCCGGCCACTGGATGTTGAATAGGGGCTTGATTATGGAGTTCATCTGTGTGGGTATCAGCCGAAAGCCAGATGCGCTCCTTTTCGTCCGGAGTGAGGCTGGAGGTTAGAACGGTCTAAATGCCACGCCAAGTTAAACTGAAGGACCGAGTAATGTGCAGGAATTCCTGGCAATAATGAGAGGGGTTTCAGAGGAAGAACGCAGATGCTGTTGGATCTGTGACGAATCAGACATAGAGAAAGGGAGGTGAACGCAAGCACTGCCTTCGACCCCAGCCATTCCTGAAGAGGAAGAATGGTAGAGGAGGCTTGACTGCCTGGTGTTTCCTTTGCCTTTAATGTCCAAATACAAGGCTGGGCCCACCAGCCCCCAAGGGGCCTCCAGGAGGGGCCCAGCCCATCCCCACGGACCACATTTGAGACGGCGGCTGGCACAGCCCCTTTCTAGACGCCATTCTTGGCTCTGGCTGCTGCTGCCCTTCTCCACGCGCACGTGGCCTCTGGCTGGGCCCGTCTTTGGCTCCCAGGGTGGGGACTGCGGCAGGACACCCACCCTCACACCGGGACAGGAGGGCCCAGCCTGGCCACACTGCGTCCTGACCCACAGACACTGTGAGGCGGCCAATGGAGTCGTTTCAAGCCACTGTGCCTGCGGCCATCTGTTATGCAGAAGACAATCAATTAATCCTTGTTATGGAGAGAAATTTTGGGATTCAGTTTCCTCCATCCCTGGCCCTGGCCCCAACTGGGAGGGAGCAAGAGATGAAAGAATGGTGGGGAGACGCCCTGCTGGGTGGCCTGGGGACAGTGCTAAGATCCGCAGCCTCCAAGTTGCTTCCACATGGGCTCCCCACCTTGCTGCCGCCGTGGGCAATGGTACTGCTCTCCTGGGGGGCTCTCGGGCTGGCTCAGGGTTCTCAGGATGCCTGCTTCTCCACCAGGCACTGTGGCCTTGGCTCACTGCTCAGCCTTCAGGGTTTAGGCAGTGGACAGACGCCCTAAGGAGCTTGGTGGGGAACTCACTGCACCACAGTACCCTATTGAATAGGTTTTGGGGAATTTCTGACCCTTTCAAAGTCATACCCAATAGCAGTGTGAGGCGGGTGGATGCGTGCATGCTTCTTATTCTGGAGCGGGTGGAACCCATTCCTGAGATTCTCTGAAGAGCCCCGGGTTGAGAGGACACGTGACCTGTAGAGCACTTGAGGCAAGAGCTGCACAGAGAAGCGAAGCCCAGAACTGGCCCTGTGGCCCTGGCATCTCCCAAACACAGCACAGTTCTGCCCTGGAGCCTGGCAGCGCCTGGGAAGCAAACTGGAGACAGTCCTGTGGGAGGCCTCCCTTCCCAGGCTCTGCAGATGCAGGCGGAGGCCCCAGGGTGCAGGAAGTATGGATGGGCTCAGAAATTCTGTGTTTTTCCTTCTAGGCACAATTATCTTAATATTAGCAACCTGACGACAATTCCTCATGCTCCCGACTGCTTCCTTCTCTGCCTGTCTTAATTGACACGGTTTACAGCAAATAAATTACATGAACTGAGTATTTAGCACTATTGTAGAGGATAAATTGATCTAATTATTATCCAACTTCAAACACAGTGGAATAAACAGATTATCTTATCTATGCTGACGTATTAGAGACAAGATTTACTTGCTTTTGTAGAAGGTGCCTTTTTCTTTTTGGAGTCAGAATGATACACAAAACAAATTAACCCTAAACACCCCACCTGCTCAAATGCACCCCATTCTCACTATTCTCAGGCTCTGGAAAATGAATGTGGAAGGTTTCACAAAGTAAAACCATGGAGGATCACAGAGGAATGAAGCGAGTCTACAGGGATTCCGTGGAACCCAGGAAAATGTCTGCACATCACCCACTGTCCCCCACCATCGTGTATCCACGTGCAGAGCAGGGAGAAGGTGGAGATGCTCCGTAATTAAAATACACAAATTGGACGTGAAGAATAGGAAAATTAAGTCTGCCAATATTTCATTTTCGTTCATATTTGCAAAGCACGTCCTTTTAATTAAGAAGCATTTAAACGGCAAGTTTGTAGGCTGGTGCCTCTGGGAGCCAGGTTCCATGGGGCCATGGGGCCATGGGGGTTCTCAGTGGGGGCAGGAGTCCGGCTTGGGCACTGCTGCAGCAGTGTGCGTTCCTCCTGTGGGATGAGGGCTCGAGGCCACTCTGATGCTCCTGATGCCTCCCGAGTTAAGGGAAGCAGGGGTGGGGGGCTGGGCAGGACTCCCCATAGACGACCACAGGTCCCCTGAGGCTGAAAGACGGTGGAGCAGTGGCGCCTGCGGCTCCTGCTTCGAGTGTGACCTCCTGGGAGCCCCATCTGGAGTGTGCTGCGTCCTGTGCTCAGGTGACCTGCGAAGAGTGACAGCTGCTGCTACACGCCTGTGCTCCAGCAACCTGTGTCAGGCCTGGGACACTGCACAGCCAAGAGATCCGAGGGGACAGTCCCCAGAGCCAGAAACATCCCTGCCTCACCTGCTTCCAGAAGGTTCCCGCTTGTGGAAGAGACAATTCTTAGGGACCTGCAGGGAACTGGCAGGACAGGCGGGGGCTGGGAGGACGCCGGGGCTTCTTCCACCTCTGTCCACGCTGCCCACCCGAGCATCAGCTTTGGGCACGCACTCTCCAAAGACAGAAGCAGACAGCACTCCTGAGCAGACACCTCCCCCACCAGAATGGCCCTGATCAGGAAAGTGAGGCGTGACCAGCATGGGGGTCATGGGGAGCCCAGCAGCCCTCCTGGCTGCCCCTCGGAGCATCGCCATCACCAGGCGACCCTGTGGTTCCACTCCTCAGAGGAAGGGACAAACATCCACAGAGCATCTGGGACATGGTGTTCGCAGGCTTGACAGGGAGGGAGACAGACGGGCACCCACACAGCGTCTGAGACACGGATACTACAGTGGGACAGGGAGGGAGACGGGCACCCACAGTGCTCATAGACAGGACAGGGCACACGTGGGTCCTGGAAGGCACAGGGGCATGCTCTCACCACAAACAGGACAAGCATGGTGGGCCCTGCACAGCACAGTAAATGCACATGATGCCTTGACGTACGCACCTAAAAATGACTAAGATGGAGCTGTATGTTACATATGTTTTACCATAATAAAAATTTTTTCATAGAGCCATTGTCCTCTTAAAATGTTGTACTAACTGACTGAGGCTTTTCAAACTTAGTAATACTAAGAACTGATGACTGCTTCTATGGCAAAAAAGAAAGTCAAAATAGGAAAAATCGGTTCTTGATATGATTCACAGAGTAGAGAAAAAAAGAAATTCAACTATAATCAAACTACTTAAAGTAGAACCTTTTAATACCCAGAAAACAGTCTTAAAACAGAGAGTTTCAGATATAAGGTGATTCAAAACTTATAAAAGTATATGAGCTTCAAACTATACAGTTTAACTTAACAGAATGTCCATTTTCAACTTTTATAATAATTAGAAAAAAGGAATCAAGTTTTATGTAGTAATTCAAGACACATATAATTGCAAATAAGTGAAAAAATTTCCATTTTACCCCAATTTCTCATCCAAAGCCTCAGATGGCATCTCACCCATCAGGAACAAACACGTGAATAAATAATGTGGCAGAAACATTTTTCAAGTCCCAGATAACTCACTCTCAGCCCATTTCACATTTGTCTTTTATGGTTTTTTTTTTTTTTTTTTGGTTAAAGATGAGCTGTTCTTAAAGAGATATTCAATTTCATTCACTGCTCTTCTCAGGAAGGATATGTGTGATCCAGTAATTGAGGAAAGCTGAGATGACTCTGGCATGGTCTGGAAAGTAAAAAATAGAAAGAAAACAAAAAATAAAACAAAGTCCAAAAAATCGTAAGTTATGTAGACAGACATGAGCCTCTGGGCCCAAAGTGAACTCTGAAATGATCTAATGAAATGCAGCTCTGGCATAGAACTGATGTTGACTGTGACACGTTTCACTGTTAACCACGCATTATATCATCGGCATGGCAAAACAGCGGCCCAATTCTGAATATGTGCATTGTGCTTGGGTATGAACCCTTGGTTCACTGGTCCTATTACACTTGAACTTCAAAACATCACAGTGCAATGTTACAGGCTTAAAATCAGACCTGAAATAAAACCACGTACAAATTGAAATTCAAAGGACATAGATGTTTATGTCAAGGGGGAACAGCTAGAAAAAAGCCAGAAGCGGAACCCTCAGTAAGACACCACAGGGCTGTGCGATGCCCAAGCCCTGAGGCCAAAAGCAGTCGTGACGTCACCACCAACCCTTGGGGCCTCACGGGTGGACACTGGCTGCCAGTGAACACTCTCCCCAAGTTTTATCACTTGTCAGGGCCCCGAATGCTGCACCTGGAATCTACTGCTCTAAAGTTTCCAACCACAGAGAGCCAAGGACAGGCCATGGAAGCCCCATCCAGGCTCCCGTCAGGCTGGCTCCATCCTGCCCAGGGCTAGTTGCCTGAGCTCTGAAAGCCCCAACAGTCAGGATGATAAAAATCTAATTCCCACGCAGAGGGTTAGAGGAGGATGACATTCAGAAATCCCCACTTCCCAGTGCGCGTGTGAGAAACACTCAAGGAGTGGAGGCTACCACTGATGAGGAGCATGTGTAATAAAACATCATGTATGCGTGAGCTACCACTGAAGAATGTGTGTATTAAAACATCACGTATGCAAGCTACCACTGATGAAGTCTGTAATAAAACGTCACATATGCATGAGAGCTACCCCCGATGAGGAGTGTGTGTAATAAAACCTCACGTATGTGTGAGCTATCACCGTTGAGGAGCGTGTGCACTACCAGATGAGTGTGTGTAATGAAACCTCATGTACGTGTGAGCTACCACCAATGAGGAGTGTAATAAAACCTCACGTACGTGTGAGCTACCACTGATGAGTGTGTGTAATAAAAACCTCACGTACGTGTGAGCTACCACCAATGAGGAGCGTGTGTACTGTCATGTACATGTGAGCTAACACCGATGAGCATGTGTACTAAGATGTCATGTATGTGTGAGCTAACACCGATGAGGAGCGTGTCTACTAAGATGTACGTGTGAGCTAACACCGATGAGGAGTGTGTGTACTAAGATGTCATGTACGTGTGAGCTAACACCGATGAGCGTGTGTACTAAGATGTCATGTATGTGTGAGCTACCACTGACGAGGAGTGTGTGTAATAAAACCTCAGTTACATGTGAGCTACCACCAATGAGTGTATAGTAAAACCTCACATACGTGTATGCTACAACCGATGAGCGTGTGTAATAAAACATCATGTACGTGTGAGCTCTGCCCCAATGCTGCATCCCAGCTGAATGCAGCCCCTACGATTGAGGAAAAGTAACTGTTGCACCAGAGAGGAGGGAGAGGAGAAGCAACCATCAGGAAACACTCACAGCTGCTTTTGAAATGTGAAGGCTTCTGTGCTCATCCTGTAGAGGTGAGAGACACAGTGACTAATTAAACTCCTAAGCTAGTTTTATGGAAAAAACCCTTAACTTCAAGACTCGTATAGGCCAAGTCTGTATTCAACAAATACAATGTGTGAAAATAAAGCTTCATTGTTTATAAAATTTTATTTCATAAGCCTGACATAGAAAACTTTAAGCAAAGGAATCCTTTCTTACAGAAAACAGGTTACACGCAGTTTAGTTCTATCAGTGCCTTAACACAACGTCATGTACACAAACCTGTCTGATGATTTTAATATAAGAAACAACTCATTTTAATATTGGGGGTTCTGCTAAATTCCCCACAACTGCCAAAACTCTTCTGGTGAATTTCAGAAAAGCCTCAAGGGTGAGAAACACAACAAAAATTTAAAAAATTAAAAATTTAAAATGGCTTATTTTCATGTCTCATAAAGACCTCCTGTCAGTTTAATAAAACTGGCTTTTTGCGGCTTGAGATGAACCTTATTTTGGAAATCTAAGATTGTTAAATACTTGCTGTAAGAGGCCTGGCAACCAACCAGGAACAAAGATACAACGTCTGGGGCCCGCCCTCCCTCATACACAGGCGCGTTCTCAAGGAGCATGGCCACCTTCAAGCGGGAATCTCCCTCCCTCCACCACTGTCGCCCGTGGGCCCCGCTTCCGTGTGACCGTCCCAGCAGTCCCCTGCTCCCTGCACTGTGCCGTGGCATCATCACACCATGGTTATGTGACTCTGTTCATTAACTGCTTTTCTAATATGCTGGTCATGACCCCTCAGCAACCCTGTGGGTTTCTAAGAGCAGGAACAAAGCCTGACACTGACTTTGAAACTCCCTCCACGAAATCTGCCAGAGTCTCCGTCACTCTGTCTCTCAGATGGCTCCAGGCGCCGGCCCTGGCCAGGGGTGCTTTGCTGCACTCAGTGATGTGCAGGTGAATGGCTCTCAGATAACAGCATGGATTTCTGATTTTCGGCATTTGCAGGTTCCTGTGGCCTGAAAACCTCACCACAGCTTGTGTCACTGCACACGGCACTGGGAAGACGTGAGCTTGGCTGCTCCAGCACACAACAGTTTGTACGAAGAGGATGCTCAGTGAAGGATGTAGAAAATAAGTCATCACCACCACCCCAGGGTGTGGTATGGTACAAGAGAGGTGGAGGATGGCAAAATTCACCACCTGCCACACCAGCAGAGGAGAAGGAAAAGAGGGAGAAATGAACTCACTTCCATCTAAACAGGAAAATCTGGCTCTAAGAGTTGAGAGCTCCCAAGTCTGGAAAATTAGACTGCACAAGCATTTCTGCGTATATTACGTGAAGTATTTTTATATCAAGCAGAGATGCGGGAAGCCTGTTTCTCTGTGGGACTCTATTCTTCCGCGCCATATGTGCGGTGTCATATTTTCCAACTCGTTGCTGCTTTGGTGGCGGGTGAGTCTTTTAGAGGCAAGACTCGATGAGAGTATCTTGAGCAGGACCTTGGGTAAATCGTACGGTACTTACCAGGAGGCACTGAGCAACGTTCTGGGAACACTGCCAGGGCACACTTCCGGCTCTCCGTACCTTGCAGAAGCAGCAGCGTTTTCATGTGGTGCAGGACGGACACGTCTGAGCGTGGCATGCTGTGCGAGGCAAGAGGCCCCAGCAGCTCCTCGGCGGCACCTGCAAGGACAGCCGAAGCTGCACCTCTGGAGACACCTATATAAAGTCAGTTTTGCTTGGAAATAGAGTTTTGTTTTTATTTCTATAAACTAAAGATAAGCGTTATTCTCTTAAGGAAAGCCTCAAATCTACGCTTCCACATAGAATGAGATGTCTGGGAGACGACAAGTTATCGGAAGAGAGAATCAGAACAGAGCTCTGAAAAGTCAGAGGACAAGACAGCACTGGACGAACGACTGTGGAAACCTGGCCTGTCCACGTCTGTCTGGTGAAACGCCTTCCCTGTCCCACACCCGACTCAACGTCATAAACAGCACAGGACCAACCAGATGACGACACCAAGCTCTCCATGTCCATGTCACATAGCTTAAAAAAAGAATCTGACTGTGCCTGTTTGGAAGACATCAAGGAAAACGGAAAACAAGCCCCTGACTGCCACTGCCTCCATCGAAAGGGCAGCCTCTGTCCGGCTGCTGCTTGGCAGTTTTGACTGCAATGTGCTCACCTGTGGTGGTTCTGGTATTAACCCTGTGTGGCGTTGGCAGGATGTCTTCAATTTCTGACTCTGTGTCCCTTAACAATTGTGTAAACCTCCCCACTGTTCTCTGTCCTCTCCACCTAGGCCTGTTTCAGGGACTCTGGACCTCTTGCTGTGTGTCTGCTGGGCTCTTTCCCATGTTTTCCATCCTCTTCTCTCGATCCTGCCTTCTAGAGACTTTCTTTGACCTGTCTTCCCAGTCACTAATTCTCTTTTATGCCAACTCTCATTTGCTGTTTACCTGTCTTTTGAGGCCCGAATTTTAGTTATATTTCTCAGGCCGAACATTTCCATTTGATTATCTTAATAGATTCAAATTACCTGTGAAATGCTCTAATTTTTCCCCTTATCTTAAGCCCCTTGTCTGTTAACATCAGTATCTCCCACTCTGACTCTCCTGTCTTTCTAATGGTTTTTGGTGCTGTGGTCCTGTCTCGTGGCATGCCTGGTAAATTGTTACTGAATGTGTAGGAAAGATTGCGGAGATCTAGGATGACAATACTTTAAAGGACGCACCCTTCACTCTGCCAGGCAGACAGAGTAGAGGTGGATTCCCTGGACCACGCAGGGACTGAGCTGACTCCAGGACAGCCACACATTTGGGGCAGTCGTCTGCCTCTGGGCTGCCCTACACTGATGGGCTCAAGGTTCAGGCTGATTGTCATCTGATCAGCACCTAAGACAGCCAAGAGGCCCCTGTTATTCTGAGGCTTTCTGTGTGGCTTCTCGTCTTCCACTCACAGCTTCAGAATTGGGCAGAGGCTCTAAGGGAAGCCATGTAGTGTTGGGTTCTGTCCTCCGACCTCTAAGCCCACCAGCCCAGCTCCGACCTCTGAGCAGTGTCGTAGCCATGTGCTCCTGATGTGCCATTTGGATATTCGTTTTCAATTTGTCAATACAATCTGCCGAGAAACACACTAAAGAGGAAGAAGCTAGAGTACTCTTGGTACTGAAATCCATCCATTAACAACGGTACTTCTGCATCATTGTTTAAATCAGCTACTTACATCCTGAATCATGATAGCTAATATTTCTCAATCTTGTTCACAAAAGCACCATCAAATGCCGAGCTTAAATCTGGATCTGCTAAACCCACCACATTAACCTGAACCTGCTGCTAACGTCATCCAAAAGACACCCATACCCACAAAAATTTAAAAGTACAAAAAAAATTAAAGAGAAAAAAGCCAGGAAGAGTCCACGGGGAGCACCTCTGTTCTGGGGCAGCCACGCATCCCTAGGTCAGCTGTCAGCAAAGTGTAGGGCAAAAGCATGCAAGTGTCATCCGTGACATTACACCTATGTTTATTACCCATATCTTATGTCAATACAAACAACTGCACAAAAATGCCTGCTGAGAAATCGTACCTCAGTTCTATGTGGAAGAGAAAATGAAATCTGTCCTAAAGGCACAATGTGTGTTTCCTTCAGCTCTTGGTCAGCTTATGAAGGTGAGCTCAGCTCATCAAAACGTCCAATCTGAACTTATCTTTTGTTTAGAAATTAGCCTGGATGCCAACACACTCCCAAACCTGACCTTAGAGGCGTGGAGAACACGGGGCCAGCCCGCCCGGTGCCACAGCTGTGCTGCTTCTCTGGATATGCCAGGGGCACATCATGAGATATGCCGTCCACATCACTGGTGGGAAGCATGTAAATATTCTCATCTTTGCCTTATAACTATTATTTACATTGAGTATTTTTATGTTTTGACATTTAAACATTACATTGTTTCTTTTAACAAACTTTTAAGTAGATGTCACTATGCAAGAGAAAACCAGTAAAAAACATACCATCATAGAAATACATTTTTTGTGTTGACTTCAAAAAATTTAGAATGCTATTCTGCCTTTTCATTGGTAATTTCATCATCTTCCTCACTGGCGTCTACACCATCCTCCTCCTCGGTGTCTTGAACGTCTTCCTCCCTGGCTGGTGTGGGGGCTTCCTCTCTGGCGTCTGCACCCTCTTCCTCCCCAGCCGGTGTGGGGGCTTCCTCTCTGGCGTCTGCACCCTCTTCCTCCCCAGCCGCTGTGGGGGCTTCCTCCCTGGCCTCTGGACCATCCTCCTCCCTGGTGTCTTCCTCCCAGGCCAGCATCAGGTCTTCCTCGTTGGCGTCTGCATCTCCCTCCTCACTAGCCTCTCCCACATCTGCCCCTTCACTGCTGCTCTCCTCCGGCTGATACACGAAACTGACACCAGCAGCCTCTGTTACCAAGCCGGCTGCTTTCTTCCTTTTAATTTGCTGTTTCTTTTTCAGTTTCCTTTTTTTATTTTTGCTTATTGTGGGGCCACCTGTGTGCTGTCGCTGAGATTTCTCCTGTAAAAGATGCTGCTGTTTCTCTAATTCTGCTTGTTCTACAAGAACATTATTGGAATTTTTAATTTTTTTTCTAGATTTATGCTTCCTAATTCTTCTTCTCTTTGGTTGGTCATGAGGATCCTGATCTGTTAAAAAAAAAAAAATCAAGTACAACAATTTTCAGTACAACAAAACCATAAGAATGTATTAAACTAAATACATTTTCCATCAGAATCTTGCAGTTTTAGTAGAAAAAGAGTTTACACTATTTACTTTGGTAATTCTCAACTTTACCTCACAGTAATTACACCATCAAAGTTCCTAGGACTAACAATATAAATTAGCAACCTACTTTCTTTTTCCATGAAATGCTCATTTAGATGTATATACACTCACAGATACTACAATCATAATTTATAGTGTTTTGAAGGATGTACAAGTTATTGCTTTTCTTTTTTTTCCCTGAGACAGAGTCTCACTCTGTCTCCCAGGCTGGAGTATAGTGGCACAATCTCGGCTCACTGCAAACTCTGCCTCCCAGGTTCAAGTGATTCGCATGACTCAGACTCCTAAGTAGCTGGGACTACAGGTATGTGCCACCATGCGCAGCTGATTTTTGTATTTTCAGTACAGACGGGGTTTCACCATGTTGATCAAGCTGGTTTCGAACTCCCAACCTCAAGTGATCCACCCGCCTCAGCCTCTCAAAGTGCTGGGATTACAGGCATGAGCCACTGTGCCTGGTCTTTTTAATAGTTTAGTCCCTTCTAAAGTTACTTGGGCGTAAGAATAAAAAGGAAGTAATGATGGCTTGCCCATCTGAGTCAGCAACAGGTTGCATTTTGACACGAAGGCTGAGCTGGACTCTAGGTTGGCAGAAGTTGGTTACAGACAGCATAGGTTGGTGGTGTACGGGCAGAGGGCGCACAACCAGCTCTCTGAAAAGCCCTGAGTCATCCGCTCTGCTGATTTCCCTGGTGTAAATACTTCCCCCACGGCCGATTTCAAACCACCCCTGCGGTGTGGGTGAAGAGAAGAGGTTTACTCAGTTCTCATGGGCTGAAACAGGCAGCTGGGGAGAGGGTGGGCAGGAAGCACTGTGGATGAACCGCGCAGGTCCCAGCCCCTCAGTGAGGACAGGCGCTGTGCACGTGCTGCTGCTCCCTGACAGGACGGTCTCGGAGGAGTAACTGGCGCCAGGCAGGGGGAACAGAGGGCGCAAACAGCACACGGGGACACGTGCAGACCGAGAAGAGACAGCATGCGGCACCAACGCCCTGCCCCACACCCAAGCCGCGCGCAGACACTGATGGGTCAAGTCTACACCACAGGCGTCTACGTCATGGCCAGCACATGGCTCCCAGGCCCTGCCCGAGCAGATCTGGAACTGCACAGCTTGCTGCTGCTCCGCGTCGAGGGCCGGGCTTCAGACAGTTCTCATTGCTAGGAAGTGCCTGTTTGAGTTTTCTGAGCGGTGCACCCCATCACAGATCGAGTAGTCAAGACTGAACAACGTGAGTGTAAACACAGGCTTTCCACTCAGGCGCTCCACTTCACCTCTGAAGTTAGACAGATTCTTCAGTTCGTCTCCACACTGCAGCTCTTCAAAGCGGCTTCCTACTCCCCTGTGTCTCCTCAACAGCCTGGAGCACACCGCCCTCAACGCGCAGGGCCCGTGAGTGCTGGACAGGAGCCCTGCAGAAGGCAAGCTCCGGGCTCCTTCCCAGCTGTGGACACCGTGAGCTGTGATGCAGTCCCACCCATGACTCGATTAAGCAGTCGCCTCGGTCTCTCTCACCCCGAAAACGCAAAAGGTGTTCACCAAGCACCGGCCTTCCTCCTTCATCCGATGCGGACACCCCTTCCTGCTCTGCTCACTGTCAAAGTGAAGACCGCTGTGGAACTGTGAGCTGCTGCTGCGGCCACTTTGTGGAAGACAGTCCCCACCCTGTCTTGATGTGCCTGGCATCCACTCTGCACAGCCTCCGCCGCCCTAGCGCAACACAGGCTGAAGCAGCTCTGTGCACAGCCGCGATATGAAGGCCGCCCAGCCTGAGTCTCCTCAACACCTTCACCTTGCTCCTCAAACACCAGTGGGTCTCTGAATAATTTCATCTGCGAGTATTTGTTGCCAGTGGGGTCCACTGTGCAGGTCTGACCAACCAGCCTTGTCCAGACTCTTTGAACGGCAGCCCCTAGATCTGCCCTGAAAACAATGATGTTCAAAACCAACCATGGCTAGGTTATCCATTTTAATTTCCCAGGTTCAGTTAAAAAAAGATGAAATTAAGCTTCTCCTCATAGATATCTACTAAAAAATATGCTTGCCTTCATTAATCCGGAGATAAGTAACCCACAGAGTGCCTCACCACCCACAGGAAGCCCCTCTGGGACGCCACAGGTCACAGGGTGACCCTCATCACCAGCAAGAACACTGCGTGGTGCTCCTCATGCTCCAGGCCTTCTACAGCCTCAGCTCTCCCAGTGCCAGCTCTCCCAGTGACCCAGCTCTCCCAGTGCCCCAGCTCTCCCAGTGCCAGCTCTCCCAGTG
>PVKP010037684.1:0-21413 GCA_004027715.1 Plecturocebus donacophilus | reverse complement strand
ATCCAGGAGAAACTTTAGTTCCATTTATTAAAACAGCCATGTTTTAAGTTACGTGAAGTGAAATTTCTATTAATCTTCCCTCTTACTCTTAATCTATGTCTGATTATTTTTCTTTATGCTAAATCCATAATCCACAACATGGTTTTAGTTGTTCTTTTCTAAAGGACGGGTACCATATCCTTTTAATCAGCTTGATAACATACCCATGCCTATCCAAATAATGAAATAGTTCAGTTGTTATTAAAGCATGCCCAGTATTTGGGCAAAACCAGAATCTAATAAATTACACTGTCACCTAATACTCATGGCTTGATGGGAAGCCATGAGGAACGAGGGTAAAGTGATAAAACTGGCAAATGAATCAGGGAATAAAAGCCAAGAGAATTCTGAGACCAGAGGGCAAGAAACATCTACAAAGGATTCAAGGACAGAACTGAAGTTCAAATAGAAAAAGGATGTTGCCTCAAGGATCAGGAGGTGAGCTGGCTATCAGAGCCCTGAGTACATGGTGATCAAATACGGGGCAGTGAGAGATAAAGACTGGATTAAGCAAGAGAAAACAGGACGTAGAAAGATTCTAGGTGTTCACAATAATTAAATGAAAACAAGACAGACCATGTGGCTTTAAATTTCCTAGCATAGTATGTTCCAGGATTCCCAGTACAGAAAGAATCTCTGGGAATTAAGGCGAGAAGATAATGCCACTCTGAAGTTCCTGTGCTATGTAGAATGTTTCCCAGAGAAATAATATCTGAGAAATCAGGCAGAGTTATCTGGCCAGGGGCTACATCAAGTTCTTCAGTTCCCTCAAAACAACTTAGCCACATATGATTTATCTTAAAAGGAAGCCTCCAAGCAGCTAAAGTAAACTTTCAACAGAGATTCAGTTTAACAAACAGATGCTATACTGTGGCTTTAGGAACTAAACTTTAGGAACTCAGTTTAGGAACTGACTACCTAAAAACCCCAGCTTGCCCACTTGAAGTTAACTTCTAGAAACATTAGTGATCTATGAAGTTTTCAACATTAAAACAATGCTTTATACATGCAAATCATACTTATTCTTCTCTTTGCTCTCCAGTTATGAATTTGTTATCTTTTTGCATTTGATTATTTCCAGTGTATGTTTTTTGTTTTGTTTTTTTTTACATACTCTTCAGCAATGCAAATCTGTGCCCCCTACTTCCTTAAGTCCTTCTTGGTAAATAATGTTAATCTTCCAATAGGAAGAAGTAGAGTACATTATCATTTAAGCACAATTTATCCAGCCTTCTTACAAAGAAAGCTATGGAGTCACCTTATACATCTGAAATACCTGAAAGACCCTGGCTTTCTATTAAAATGTACTTTTATGTATACTGTCTGTGAAGAATTCACTGAAGCATGAATCACCTTATAATGAGAAGCTAAAAATGTATCAAAATGCACCTAAGTATAGGTAATCTATATCAAACATACGTCTTCCAGATCTAGAGCATACACTGGTATAAACTGTATTGCAACCCAGCTAAGTTTGAAATCTTGTTTCAAAACATTGCTCAGTATTAAGTCTCAGTAGACAAATAATAGGACCACATGAGAAACTGTTCAGCAGGTGGCTGAGGAAACCTTAACTTCCAAAGGCTCAAAGTGGTCCTCCAGAGACTGTTACACTCCCTTAGGTATTTACTTTAGGGAAGGACACTATTAAGAGACACTTTAGAGTATAAAGACAGGTGAACTAACAAAGTATACGCAGATACATGCTTGATTTTATCTTCTAATCTATAGATAATGCATTAGAATAAAAATGTAATGAATTCATACACCCTTCTAAAGGAAAAACTGATGAAGTAGAAATAAAGTTATAAATGATAATGATCAGATGAAATAATTTAGATGAGGCTTGCTTGTGTCTGAAAGAGACAGGGACTCAGCAAGTGGTCAAAAGGAAGCACAATATGCTTTTAACTTCGCATGAAAAATAATGTTCAGTTCTCTACTGCCAAACATCATTCTCTTTTTGTTATATAAATCTACTATTTCTAATTATCGACCAAATGCTTTACTGAAACTCCGCTTCTGGCCTTTGTCTTGGGATCTGTTACTTTTGTTGCCACCTCCTGATCGCTGTCCTCGGGGGCCTCTATTGCCTTCCCGCTGTCCTCTGAATCTTCTGTTTCCGTCCCGCTGTCCCCTGAAGCCTCGACTCCCTTCCCGCTGACCCCTGAAGCCTCCATATCCTTCCCGTGGTCCTTCGAGCTCTGGTTGCTCTGAGGCCACAGAGAGCTGCCAGCGTCGTGAATCGCGCCATTTCTCCTGTACTTCTGTTACGGATGCAGTAGGTACATCAAAGCAAACACCCAGCTTTCCTTTGAGAAAAACCATTCCCTTCACTTTGGAATCAATCTCCTCGCCCAGCTGCTCTTTAAGTTCTTTCCAAGCATAACTAATATTTGGCATTTCAATTGAGCACCGCAAAATCATTGTCACAAAACCCACATTTGAGTTGATCAAGGAGCGCTGGTCTACGGACGTGGCACCTGAAATATGGGCCAGTGCTGCTGCCAGAGCTCCCACAGCTCCCTTCTCCTCTATTAGCTTCTCAGCTGACTGCTTGAAGTGACTAATGGCAGTGGGAGGCACGGAATCCAAAAGCCTGATGGCATCTTTGCTGGAAGCTTTTATTATTTCTGTTGCAGAAGGAACACCTATTCGTTTGAACTTAATTCCTGCTTTTTGCTCCACTTGTACCAATTGATGTTCTTCCTTGTGCTGATAAAAGCAGATGCACACCCCCGTCCTTCCAGCTCTGCCCGTCCGCCCAGATCGATGAATGTAGGACTCTACATCCTTTGGTGAAGAGCTTTGTATAACCAAATAAACCTCAGGGATGTCTAACCCACGTGCAGCAACATTGGTTTCCACCAAAACTCCAAAACTGCCATTTCTAAACCCTTTCAGGGTAATTTCCCTTTGTTTCTGTGGAATGTCTCCATGCAATGACTGGGCATCCTGCTTTATAGCCGAATTCTGGGACAGCTCCTGGGCTTCTTTCTTGGTTTCACAAAAGATGATAGTACGTCCTTGATGACCACTATATACTCGGATGACATCCCCAATAACTGCTGCCCTCTGAGTCCAGTGGCACTTAATAGCCGGATGCTCCACAGTTATTGCTGTTTTCTGAGTCTTTTTACCAATCAGGTCCACCTGTTCATATGTAGATTTCATGTATTTCTTGGCAACATTAAATACCCAATGAGGGCAAGTTGCAGAAAAAAGCAATGTTTGGGGATTGTCTTCAGAATCTTTCTTGTATGCCACACTTAAAATCTCTTCCACTTGATCAGCAAATCCCATATCCAACATCTGGTCAACTTCATCTAGGACAACATGCTTAAGTTTGGTGAGATCTAGTTTGCCATTCTGTATGTGGTCTTTGATACGACCTGGTATCCCAACCAAGATATCAATCCCATTCCTCATGCGTTCAAATTGACCTCCATAGGGAGTTCCACCATAAAAACAAGCCACTGACAGCTTTTTTGTGATGTCACTGAAGAGTTTGCTAACTTGATTTGCCAACTCTCTTGTAGGTGCAAGAACCAGTACCTGAGGAGGACGGCCTCTCTTCCTGTCTTGCAGTTCCCCAAGAAGTTTCTCAATCAAAGGGATAGCAAAGGAGAATGTCTTCCCAGTTCCTGTCCGTGCCTGTGCAATTAAGTCCTTCCCGCTGTAAACATGATGGAATGTCTTTGCTTGTATAGGAAATAGGAAGGTCACTCCTCGGCCTTTGAGAAGCTTAATAGTTTCTTCAGATATGGGAAAATTAGAGAAAGCACCTTCTTTTTGTTCCACAGGTATTTCCTGCTCTATCTCACTGTTACTTTCGTCACTGGCAGCTTCATGGGGGTTACAGTCAGGTTCAGAATAAGGAAATCCATTCTTCAGTTTGGGGCTTTTCTCTCCAGTTTCCCCATTCATTTCCTTTTCTTTCTTTATCTTCTTGGGCTTAGGAGCACCTATTTCTTCCTCAGAATGCTCCTCATTTTTTATCACTTTTTTGATTTTAGAAGAAACAGCTTTCTTTTCAATGGGCTCCTTTTTCTTTCTCAAACTTTTGGTTTTAGGAGAAATGTCATCTTGAGATGGTTCCTCTTTCTTTTTTGCCTTTTTGGATTTAGGAGAATTCATATCAACTTCAGAAGGCTCTGCTTTCTTTTTAACTTTTTTAGCTTTGGGGGAATTAGTTTCTTCCTCTTCTGCTATCTCTTCAATCTGATTAGATTTTGGCTTCTCTTTTTTCTCTTTCTTTTCGGTTTGCTTTCCAGTGTCTCCGCTTTTTTCATTGCTGTGTCTGACTCCAAAGCAGCGTCACTACGGAGTTTTCCGGGCATCTTTAGCGCCGATTGCCCAAGCTGACCGGTCTTCTTAACCGCGTGGAGAGGAAGAGCAAATTAAAAGTTTTTAAATTTTATTTTATTTTATTTTATTTTTTTAAAGATGGGGTTTCACCATGATGGCCAGGCTGGTCTTGAAATCCTGACCTCAGGTGATCCACCCACCTCGGCCTCCAAAGTGCTAGGATTACAGGCGTGAGCCACCGCGCCCAGCCTAAAAAGTTTTTTAATTTCAAAATTTAAAAAAAGTCTCAGAAATATAGTCTCGGCCGGGCACAGTAGCTCATGCCTGTAATTCCAGCACTTTGGGAAGCCGAGGCGGGTGGATCACAAGGTCAGCAGTTTGAGACCAGCCTGGCCAATATTGTGAAACCTCATCTCTACTAAAAATACAAAAAAATTAGCTGGGCATGGTGGTGAACAATTGTAATCCCAGCTATTTGGGAGGCTGAGGCAGGAGAATCGCCTGAACCCAGGAGGTGGAGGTTGCAGTGAGCCAAGATTGCACCACTGCACTCCAGCCTGGTGACAGAGTGAGACTCTGTCTCAAAAATAAATAAATAAATAAAAGAAAAAATAAAAAAAATTTTTTTTAAAGAAAAAATATAGTCTCAGTAATATTAGTTCTATGATTGTACGAGGAAGCCATTTTTTTTTTTTTTGAGATGGAGTCTCACTCTGTCACCCAGGTTGGAGTGCGATGGTGTGATCTTAGCTCACTGCAACCTCTGCCTCCCGGGTTCAAGTAATTCTCCTGCCTCAGCCTCCTGAGTAGCTGGGATTACAGGCACCCACCATCATACCCGGCTAATTTTTGTATTATTAGTAGAGACAGGGTTTCACCATGTTGATCAGGCTGGTCTTGAACTCTCGACCTTTTGATCTTCCTGCCTTGGCCTCCCAAAGTGCTGAGATTACAGGCGTGAGCCACCGTGCCTGGCCTGATGCAGGCATTTTTTAACCTGTATTTCATTTTCATCTGTAAAATGTGAATTTAAAAACTCTCTTACAGAGTTCCTGTAAATAAATAATAATAAATAAGTAAATAAGTATGTAAAGTATCTGACTCAGTGCCAATCATATAGTTGGCACCAAAATGTCTTTCCCTCTCCCAGCTCCTGCAAAGGCACCCTAGGTCTTTGTAGCATTGGGACATTTCTCATATTCTGACCTGTATTAAGCAAATGTGCAGTTGGAAGGATAAGGTGGTTGAACATAGCAGACACACTAACAGAGGGCTACCAAGCACAGTTGATTTCTGCAGTTAGAAACTAGTTCATCCTCACCAGTATTTTTTTTTCTTGTACATACTCCCAATCAGCTTATCATGTCACACACAACTGGTTGCTCTCTACCCAACTAGATGCTGGATGAGGTCATCTCTCAATCCTGTCTGAGCTGAACAAGGCCTTTTATAGAACTTTAAAGTTGACTCACCACTGAGTCATCAAAACATAGCAATACCTAAACACACTTCTGTTGCTAACAAAAGACCAGCATGGGATGTCTGTCTTACCTCCTTTCCCTCCCCTAATGAGACAGGGCCCCTTGACTCACTGGAGAAGAGTCATCACATCTTTTGTGCTGCAGTAATCTGAACAAAGCCAGTTTAAATAATCACAATGTGGCCAGCAAACAACTGACAGTCCTTGTGGTCATTCAGGTCATTTCCTGTGTATGTCACTAACCCAAAAGAAGAGGCAATTAATCAATTACCTGAATATTTAATGAGTGCCTGCATTCTGTTGGGCACTCAAGATTCCCTATTTATGACACTTCTGTGAGTGACTTTTTCAGTTATTGAAACTCATTAAAAATATAGAGAACAGCAACCCTTTGTGCCTCTGTAAAGGAAATAAAAAAAGGAATATTGGAGAAAATGGGGCTATTCAGTTCCATTCCAATAGAAAGGAATTATAAAATAGCAATAGGAAGGGGTTATTTGCTAATGTTTTGGCTAAATGCTTCAAAGAGCTCTGATTTTAAAATATCTTGGTTGAGAACTGTTCTCTTATCTAGGAATGAACTGGTCAGTGGTATTTTCCCTTGGGAAAAGTCTTGCATTAGTACCACTGTCTGATTTATTGCAGTGGACTATGAAGTGTTTCAAGATTAGGGGGCCTGTGTAAGGCTGAGAACTGCTGAGATAAGTAGGAGTAGGCCTAAGGGCTCTTTTCACTAATAAGGCTGGTTACAGCTGTTTCATACATGCACGGACACAACCTTTAAGTAGGTCTCTCCTAGCTGAAGATCCCGAGCAAAACCTGAATGAGAATCTTAGATCTTCAGACATTTTGCATAGAATCTATATAATTGTTATACCCATATCCAAAGGATATAATGATCTGCCCTTGATCTGTCTTAAATAAATATCAGAACGATGCATGGAAGTTGTATGTTAGTAGTCCTTAAAGATTAATTCAGCATGACAAGAAATGTTATTTTATTAAAATATAAGCTCTTAACTGGTTGTTTTTCCTGGGTTGTGCTTCTCAAGTTCTTATTACATAGGTACTCTGTTCTGATTTGATCTTCCTAGCTATTGTACATAAACTCAAGCCCATCCATATTAAGTAAGCTTATTTTGGGGACATCATGAGTCACATATTGCAATTACTGATTATAAAGCCATTAATAACTATGGTTTTTTTTCTCAAACAACATTGCTATAATTGAAAGCATACTTATGACCTCTTTCCCCCCAACCCTGCCCCCACAGGGTGTTGCTCTGATCGCATCACTGCACTGATCGAGTCACTGCTCACTGCAGCCTCTACCTCCTGGGCCCAAGCAATCCTTCCACCTCAGCCTCCAGAGTAGTTGAGACCACAGGCGCACACCACCATGCATGGTTAAGTTTTTAAATTTGTGTAGGTGGGAGCATCTCCCTATGTTGCCCAGGCTGGTCTCGAAGTCCTGGGCTCAAGGAGCCCTCCTATCTCGGCCTCTCAAAGTGCTGAGATTACAGGTGTGAGCCACTATACTGAGCCAGAAAGCACGCTTATATTTATTGATCACTATTTGCAAGAGACAATGCTAGTCTAACATCTAATAAACTGAACAACTAGGGAAGAATTGACTTTGTACTGTTGACGAACATGCGGTGAAATGGTCAAATAATCATATCCATCAGAGGCTATGAAGACAAGTTACAAAGTAGAGAAATCTAATCCATACTTGGGAAGTCAAACAGTAGCAGTCTAGGAGTTACCACATTCTAGCCTGAGATCTGTATTCCTGAGGCCAATAGGCAGTTGGTAACAGAGCTGGGTTGAAGTAAGTTGGAACTTGCTTTGAGAACAAGCAGAAGGGGAAAGGTAAAGATAACAAGGAAGAAAGTGGAACTCTGTAAGCATATTGTCTTTTAAGTGAAAAACTGACATTTGACTAATGTGTCTTTTTTTAAAGTTAGAAATCTATCAGAGTAGGATCTTTAGAGAAACTGATTATTTCTCCAGAATAAAGAGCATTTTAACAGAAAGGATTCAGCTTTCAGTAACGGCTGACTAGTCTTACAAAACATTCCTAAAGGCTTTACATCACTAAGAAAAGTTAGTTCCTAGTTCTGAAGGATTTCATTTAAAGTGCAAGGCTCATGTTAATAGGAATATGAATGCATATTCATGTGCTATATGTATCAAAAATACTTGAGAAGGTGACTTAGAAATCTCAGTTTTAAATCTTCAGGGCAAGAATCTTGCTTGTTTTGTTGCTAAGGAAGATGAATGGGTTGAAAATAGTTTTAAAGTCCTTTATGGGCTAAGTCATGAGTCTAAAGAGGGTAAACAAGTTAGGTTTGTTATCCCAGAAGCTAGAAGTAAGATTTTTACTCAGTTCTTACAACATTGCCACAAACATGTGGATTCTGCAAAAATTGCCTAGCAACATTAGTTAGAAACAATGTTGGGTGGAGGAAGGAACTGGAAATTTGAATTAGATATGGCCTGGGGCAGGCGGGTGTAACTCATCTCTCCAGTACAGTACGTGCTGTACTCAGAGGAGTGTGAAATTTAAAAATCAGAACAGTCACTAAAAATTTCAGTTAGGATGTTGCTGCAGTTAAACCATAATACTGTGCCATGTTCTCAGCTTCAAGAGGCAGGGCCTGAGTTTCTCACACATTTTGGCACTTTTGTTTTAAAGATCACTGGATTTTCATTTAATTATTACAGAAACATTTATTAAGCACTTTCTCAGGGCCCAAGGCACAGTGCTGGTTGCTGGAGCTCTGAAGACAAATACAATTTGGACCCAGCCCTGGCAGTAGGAAAACCAGACAAGTAAACAAAGTCAGAGTGTTATATAGTCCATGCTGGGTGCAGTGGAAAGTCTGGAGTAGGGAATAGAGAGAGTCAGGAAAGACTTCATAGAGGAAATGGCTGTAGCACTGAGCTTGTTTTCAACTTAAAAAAAAAAAATTCCTTCAGCCAGGTGCAGTAGCTCATGCCTGTCATTCCAACACTTTGGGAGGCTGAGGTAGGTGGATCACTTGAGTCCAGGAGTTTAAGACCAGCCTGAGCAACATGGTGAGATGTGGTCTCTATAAAAAAATACAAAAATTTGCCAGGCGTAATGGCACTCTCCTGTAGTCCTGGCTACTCAAGAGGCTGAGGTGGGAGAATTGCTTGAGCCCAGGAGGGGAGGTTGCAGTAAGCCATGATCACACCACGGCACTCCAGCCTAGACAATAGAGCAAGAGCAAGACCCTTGTCTTAAAAAAAAAAAAAAAAGACTTTCTTTCCCAAGTCATTCTACACATTTGTTGTGAACTTACCTCTTCGATTCTGTGTGAGGACTTCAAAGTCCTGGGTCTGTGGACCAAGAACTCTTCCCTTCCCATTGAAAACCCAATCCCTTCTGTCTTAGCCTACTTTAAAGACCTCCTACTTCAAAGTTTAGGGAAGCAAACAGTTGGCAAAGTAGGAGTTGACAAAACAAAACATTGTTAAGAGTATTTACCTTCAGGAAGGGGAATTGGGCTGGGAATTGAAAGGATAGGTGGGAGAATTTTGTACCATTTAAATTTTTGATATTACCTCTACAATCTTGCATTGAATAGAGTAATAGGGTGGTAATCTCTGTTCAATTTTTTTTTTTCCTGAGATACTTCTCGCTCTGCTGCCCGTCTGGAGTGCAGTGGCACAATCATGGCTCACTGCAGCCTCCGTCTCCCAGGCCCAAATGATCCTTCCACTTCAGCCTCCTGAGTAGCTGGGACTACAGGCATGTGCCACCACACCCAGCTAATTTTTAAAATTTTAGTAGAGGTGAGGTCTCACTATGTTGCCCAGGCTGGTCTTGAACTCCTGGCCTCAAGTGATCCTCCTGTCTTGACCTGTTGGGATTATAGGTGTGAACTACCATGCCAAGCTCAAAATCTTAAATAGGCAAACTTATCTGCAAATATGCCAATTTAGGAAGCAAATAAACCAACAATTATTTAAATCAGGGCTCTTTTATTACTCACAAGGGAGTGAGCGCCTAATCCAAATCAGAATACTGCAATGAACAAGGAACAGAAGGTCCCTACCCTCAGGTTCCTTCTTTTTCTAGAAGGAGATAGTAATAAATTAACAACATACTTTGAGATAGAAATAAGCCTGCTAAGTAAATAAAGCCAGGTATTGTGAAAGAGCAAAGGGTGAGGGAGGGGACGTGAAACAGAGATACAGAATTCTTATATATGAGTTTAGAAACATCGATCTAGTTGTGGAGAGCTAAGGGGCTTTAAAGTCCCATTTACTTGGAAAGCACACTATTTTCCCATAGCAGTTTATGTTACAGACAGATAAAAGTAGTGGTTTTCTAGTTATTTTTATTTATGCTTCATATTAGGAAAATGTCAATTATATCAAATAATTATGTTTGTCATCAGGAGGGGGCCCACAGCCTGGGCAACATGGTGGCTTATGCCTGTAATCCCAGCATTTTGGGAGACTGAGGCGGGCAGATTGCTTCAGTTCTAGACCAGCCTGGGAAACATGGTGAAACACAGTCTCTATTAAAAATACAAAAACTAGCCGGGTACTGTGGCACGCCTGTAATTCCAGCTCTTAGGGAGGCAGAGGTGGGAGGATAGCTTGAGCCCAGGAGTTCGAGATCTGCCTGGACAATATAGTGAGACCCCATTCTCCACACAAAAAAAGGAAAAAATAAAAAATTAGCTGGGCATGGTAGCACATGTCATTCATTAGTCCCTGCTATTCAGGAGGGATAGGAATATATTCAGGAGGGATAGGAATAGCTATCCCTATTCCTGAGGTGGAAAATCTCTTGAGCCTGGGGAGATTGAGGCTGCAGTGAGCCATGACTGCACCACTGTACTCCACTTTGAGACAGGGTGGACAGAGTGAGACCCTGTCTCAAAATATATTTTAAAAAAAATTTTTTTTCCCTCTATGTTTACAGAAAGAATTTTTTTTTTTTTTTTTTTTTTGAGACAGTCTTGTGCTGTCGCCAAGCTGGAGTGCAGGAGTACAGGAGTGCAGTGGTGCCATCTCGGCTCACTGCAACCTGCACGTCCCGGATTCAAGCAATTCTTCTGCCTCAGCAAGTAGCTGGGATTACAGGTCCGAGCCACCACACCCACCTAATTTTTGCATTTTCAGTAGGGACGCGGTTTCACTGTGTTGGCCAGGATGGTCTCTATCTCTTGACCTCATGATCTGCCCACCTTGGCCTCCCAAAGTGCTGGGATTACAGGTGTGAGCCACTGTGCCTGGGCAAAAAATAATTTTTTAAAAAGGAGTGGCAGAAGGGGAGGTGTTGGAGGGAAGGTTCTGAAAACCAGTCGTTGGCTTTGGCCACTGTAGGTCAGAGAATAACTTTCCCTATACAAGTCTAGAGTTCTTGTTCTCCAAGAGCTTAAAATTAAGTTTGCATGAACATATAAAAAAATACAATTATATGTGCCTGTAGCCCAGAAAAAATATATACATTTATATACCAGTTAGCAACTGTTAGGAAAAAAGACAGCTGTTGATGCTCCTTCACTGTGTCTTCAGTTGTGTGATCTCAGACAATTCCCGATTGGACGTGTTAAATACTACCGTGTGTTTTCATGAAAAATTCAGCTTGAGTTTATTTAGCCTTTGAAAAGCATTAGCACAACATATATGACAAAGTGTTAACATCCATAAAGTGCTAACAATAAGAAAAATAGGCAGTAGAAATAAATGTAAATCATCATTAAACCCATGACAGCTGTCCAACAATATGAATCAAAACAACAAAAACACATCAACAAACATTAAATAACAATTGATGTCCAGAATTCACAGCGTGTGCTCTAATCCACTGCTAGTGAGAATGTAAATTGTGTGTCTGGAGGGCAGTTTGCCAGTTTCTATCTTTTGACTCAGCAATTCTTACTCCAGGGATGTAGCCAAAACAACATTTTTAAAAGGCCAGGCACAGTGGCTCACGCCTCGCACTTTGGGAGGCCAAGGCAGGCAGATCACCTGAGGTCGCGCCACTGCACTCCAGCCTGGGTGACAGAGCGAGACTCCATCTCAAAAAAAAAAAAAAAAAAAAAAAAAAAAAAACAAAAAAAACAGAGAAGGAAGGACATATATACCATGGGGTTACTTAAAACAGAAAAACTGGAAGAGGCCAGGTGCGGTGGCTCATGCCTGTAATCCCAGCACTTTGGGAGGCCGAGGCAGGCGGATCGCTTGAGGTCAGGAGTTCAAGACCAGCCTGGCCAACATGGCAAACCCCTGTCTCTATTAAAAGTACAAAAATTAGCCAGGTGTGGTGGCAGATGCCTGTAATCCCAGCTACACCAGCTGAACCCTGAAGGCGGGGAGATTGCAGGTTGCAGTGAGCCGAGATCGTACCACTGCACTGCAGCCTGGGTGACATAGCGAGATTCTGTCTTAGAAAAAGAAAACTGGAAGAAACTTGTATATGCATTAAGGAACGGATTAAATCGGTTTAACGGAGCACTAGAGAAATTTTTTAAAATTGCATTTAAGTTTGCAGCGAGCCGGGCCAATCGGTTTTGCCAACGCATGCCCACGTGTTGGCAAACAAATGTAAACACTGAGGTCCTGTGCTGGGTACTTGGTTTCGTGGTGGGCAACTGTGCTGCCATTTCTTTTGTCTGCGGACAACGTCGGCTGCAGAGGTGGCTCCCGGCTAAGGAGAGCTCTTCTCGCTGTGCAGACACCCGCTCCTAACAGCCACTCAGGGGAAATACTGGGGCTCAGAGGCCGCCTCCCAGCTAGTGTCCGGCCTAAGCACATCGGCTCCCACAGTTCAGAAAGGTCCTGAAGCCTGAGTCACCATTTCCGGCTCAGACCTCGACCAGGGAACATGGGCTGCCCACTGCCACGCCCACTACGCCCCACTGGTCCGCCCCGAGGGACAAGGGGCAAGAAGTGGCTTCCGGGGGCAGCGGCCGAAGGCCATTCGGTCCCTGGCTCTTCCCAGCTCGCAGAGACCCGGAGACGCTGCCCTGCCGCCTGGCCCTCTTCAGATCCCCCGGCACGGAGGAGCAGCGAGAGGGCCGCGTCCAAGCCGGCGAGGTTAGCTTCCGCGACTCCAGCTCTCTTTTGCTCCTCCCGGAAGGCCGCCTCGGGTCCCGGGCCCAGCCCTGTCCTGGGGGTGTTCAGGCGGCGCCGGGCCGGATTCCCAGCCACCTGGGCTCGCTCATAGGCCCAGAGCGCCACGGCCCGCCCAAGCCAGGCCGGCGCGGAGCCGGGGGCGGAGCCAGCGGGTTCGCGCCAAAATAGCGTAGCTGGTCCTTCCCCCGCGGGCTACGTCGCGCCCTCTTTTTTTTTTCAAACCCAGAGCTGGACGGTGATTGGTAGACTGGGAACTCACGTGGTTAACGGTCGCGGGAAGCCGCGGAGCCCGAACCTGAGACTGGACCTGAGACCTCAGCTTCGGTGCTCGGGCCGCCCCTCCTCTGCCGGACAGTCCGTGCCGCTGTCGCAGCCACCGCCCGCAGTCCGAGTGCCCGGGAGCCGCGGCTAGCTGCGGCGAAGAGACGCCGCGACCGGGCGCGCCCAGCTGCACGTGGCGGACCCGCCCCCGTCCCGCAGTGTCCTGGACCCCGCAGGCCTCCGCTCTCCAGTCCTTGGCCCCGGCCCCAGGGCTACGATGAGCTTCCTGAGCCGGCAGCAGCCGCCGCCGCCCCACCGCGCCGGGGCCGTCTGCACCTTGCGGCAGAAACTGATCTTCTCGCCCAGCAGCGACTTTGAGGAAGAAGAGGAAGAGGAGGAGGAGGAGGGCAGCGGCCACAGCACCGGGGAGGACTCGGCCTTTCAGGAGCCCGACTCGCCGCTGCCGCCTGCGCGGAGCCCCACAGAGCCTGGGCCCGAGCGCCGCCGCTCACCCGGACCGGCCCCCGGGAGCCCTGGAGAGCTGGAGGAGGACCTGCTGCTGCCCGGCGCCTGCCGGGGCGCCGACGAGGCGGGCGGCGGGACGGAGGGCGACTCCTGGGAGGAGGAGGGTTTCGGCTCCTCGTCGCCCGTCAAGTCGCCGGCGGCCCCCTACTTCCTGGGCAACTCGTTCTCGCCTGTGCTCTGCGGCGGCCCAGGGGATGCGTCGCCGCGGAGCTGCGGGGTGCGCCAGGGCCCCTGCTCGCCGCGACCGGACCACCCCGGTACCCCGCCGCACAAGACCTTCCGCAAGCTGCGGCTCTTCGACACCCCGCACACGCCCAAGGTGAGCGCGGCGGGCGCAGGCACCCAGCAGCCGGGGCCCTCCCGGGCCCGCGCCGGCCCATCCTTTTAAAAAGGCCGCGGTGCCGGAGCCCAGCGCGCCGCTGCTCGGGTTCGGTTACATAAGCGGCCGGCCGCACCCCCGCTCGCTTTCCTGCGCCGCCCCCCAAAGTTGGCAGCCCTCGTTTTTGGCCCTGCCCGGAGGTTGTCCGTTGAGATTATGTAACTGAACAATGGGTCTCGTCTGGAACTTCTTCATCTTACAAAGGGGCCGATCGGCCCGTCCAGGTGGCCGAGGATTTGCCGCCTCTTGAGTCCCGGCCGCCCCAAGCATGTCAGTCCCGATTGCGGCACCTATGACGCGGTTTGCGAGGATGCTGGAGGGTGCTGGTCCGGCCACCTGACACTCCCGAACCATATGGTGCCTTTTAAACGCGTTGATCGGGCCTGTAATTTGGGCGGCGCGGGCAGAAGGAGTTCGTTTTTAAAAAAAAAAAAAAAAAAAAAAAAAGTCCTGCACTGTTATGTGTGGCGTTGATGGGGCGGGGGAATCCTGGGGCGTGCAGGAAGTAAAGGCTGGCTGGTCTTCCAGGCATTTACAGTTCCACAGAGGCATCCATAAGTCAGGGTGGCACTAAAGCCTCTTTCTGGACACGGTCTTGGCTTATCGTTTCTCTATATCGTTGTTGGGTTTGCCGTGCCCAAAGTTTGGTCGGCCTCAGTGTGATTACGGACATCCTACTGTTGATTTTAAAAGAGGTGTTTAGCGCCTGTGTTTTGAATGGCCTTCCAGTACTGTGCAGATTACCACTTCTTTTTTTTTACTTTTTATTTTATTTTTTTATTTTTTCCATAAAGACGGGATTTCATCATGTTGGTCAGGTTGATCTTGAACTCCTGACCTCAGGTGATCTGCCCGCCTTGGCCTCCAAAGTGCTTGGATTATAGACGTGAGCCAGATTACCACTTCTAAAACAGCATATTTTAAAGCTGGTATTTCCAGAGTAAAACAAACCTCGCGTTTGTAAGATTAATGTGGAAAATGTACCTTTTATTTTTATTTTTTTATTATTTTTTTTAAAGACGGGGTTTCACCATGTTGGTCAGGCTGGTCTTGAACTCCTGACCTCAGGTGATCCGCCAGCCTTGGCCTCCAAAGGGCTTGGATTACAGGCCTGAGCCCCCATGCCTGGCCTCCGAAAATGTACCTTTTAAAGTGAGTTTGTTTTGTTTTCAGTGTACTGTTTGTCAGCAGCCTCAAAAATACAAGTGCTTCTGAGCTTTACTGTTTCTTGGCCGACTTGTTCAAGGCAAACTCCCTCTGGAAGTGAGGGGAGGAGTCCAGCGAAGTCGGCTTTCAAAGCCCTATTTAGATGGGGGAGGGGAGCTTTTATAGGGCGCTCAGACTGCTTTCTATTTTTGGATGGGTTGAAAGAATTTAACTTTTAGCCACTAGAATGAACTTAGTTTTAGGTAGAATTCATATTCTTTTTAGGGTTAGAGACAGATTTCACTTGGCTATTTTTTTTCCAGAAAAGGTATTTAATATCCAGCTTCAGGCTTCCTAAATTAGCCACAATTTATTTTGCTTGAACTCTAACAAAGGCTTGTGTGTTGCTTTGACCTAGGCATTGAGCCTTGTGAAAGGCTCGTTGAAGATGAGGTTGAGAAGGCTGACTATAAGACTTGGATCCTAAAAATTGTATTTGTATTTTTTCTTCCCTAGAGTTTGCTCTCCAAAGCTCGAGGAATTGATTCCAGCTCTGTTAAACTCCGGGGTAGTTCTCTCTTCATGGATACAGAAAAATCAGGAAAAAGGGAATTTGATGTGCGACAGACTCCTCAAGTGAATATTAATCCTTTTACTCCGGATTCTGTGTTGCTTCATTCCGCAGGACAGTGTCGTCGTAGAAAGAGAACATACTGGAATGAGTAAGTAATTTATTTAACAGTTTGGTTCTATAAATAACCTAAGATTGGCTTGGTATACTTACCAAAATTTAGTTTCTATTTAATGGCGTGGAGGTATCTGTCAGAGATATTGATGGAAAAATACATATTTTTTTCAGTTCCTGTGGTGAAGACATGGAAGCCAGTGATTATGAGCTTGAAGATGAAACAAGACCTGCTAAGGTAAATAGCTTTTTAGTTTCTTTTTCCTTTTTTTTTGAAATTTACTTTTCTACCACTTAAAGTATGCTATAAACATGTTAAGCATTAAAACATAAGGTAGAATGGTTTCTAAATTTCATACATAGTCCTATCACCATAGCTAAAAATAATAGTTTTTGTATTTTATATATATATATATATATATGGAAATGCTTTTTATTACAGAGAATTACAATTACTGAAAGCAATATGAAGTCCCGGTATACAACAGAATTTCATGAGCTAGAGAAAATTGGCTCTGGAGAATTTGGTTCTGTATTTAAGTGTGTGAAGAGACTGGATGGATGCGTTTATGCCATTAAGCGATCAAAAAAGCCACTGGCTGGCTCTGTTGATGAGTATGTATTAAACATTTGTCTTTTGCTCTTTTGTCCCCTATGGTGTTACTAACATTAAGATTTTAGGTAATCAAACACTGAATTCCGTCTCTCACTTTTGAGAATTTGTAATGATTTAATCAGGTCCTTTTCACTTTGTACTATCGGTTCTTAATGGACTTGTTGAATAATACCAGTAGTCTGATTTTGGAACCTAACTTAAATTTCTTATTTCTAGTCAGTATCCATGAATTCACAGTAAGATGGAGTTTATTCTTACCTGAGTCCTAGGGCAAATAACATTTCTTTCTGATAAATCTTTAATGGAATCCTCTTTTGGAAAAATCTCATACAAGTCCAAACCCCTTCTCTCTTAAGTTGCTTTTTAGCATAACAGTAGATACAAAAGTGAAGTTTATTGTATGAAGTTTCAGATAAATTAATTCAATTTAAGCTTGAATTAAAACTATTTACCATTCTATTTACCAAATTTCCATTTTCTCCTAGGCAGAACGCTTTGAGAGAAGTATATGCTCATGCAGTTCTTGGACAGCATTCTCATGTAGTTCGATATTTCTCTGCATGGGCAGAAGATGATCATATGCTTATACAGAATGAATATTGTAATGGTGAGTGATACAGTGGTTCTCTTACGAGCTTGAGAAAATGAACATCGAGGAAATAGTATCTAAAATCTTGCTCCATTTCTGTCACTTTTATCTTTTATAAATTTAAATATCAGAGGCCTAACATAAATTTCAAGTACAAGATTAAAAACCTTGTCCCTTCTGAAGCACCTTGTACATACCTCAGTAGTAGAACTTTGCATATACTATTATGTGTTTGTCACTTCAACTGAACTTTCTGAGAAGACAATGGCCTTGCCACATATATTTTGGTGACTTTAGTACCTAGCATAGTGTGTGGGGCATGTAGTAGTTATGAAGTGTTACCTAGCATAGTGTGTGGGGCATGTAGTAGTTATGAAGTGTTACGTTTAACTTAACATTTCTCTCTTTTTTTTTTTTTTTTTTAAAAAAAAAGATGGGGTTTCACCATGATGGCCAGGCTGGTCTTGAACTCCTGGCCTCAGGTGATCCATCCACCTCGACCTCCCAAAGTGCTAGGATTATAGGCGTGAGCCACTGCACTCGGCCGACTTAACATTTCTCAAAAAAAAAAGAAAGAAAGAAATGTTACGTTGAATGGATTCTTCCTGTGTCTACTCTTTTATTTCCATTTTATTTGGTGTGTTGCTAAAACTGATGTTTGTTAGTCAGTCTCCATTGATCTAAATCCAGCTGTTTGTTTAAGCATTCTATAGTCCTGCCCTGCTACCATCTATCCAACCTAGTCTACCACTAGAATCCACTGTTTATTATGTTACATTCTTTTAGTTCTCTTGTTTGTCTTCTCTCCCTCCTCTCCCTCAAGAACGAAACAAAACAGGCATGTATAGTTTCAACTTTAGATGTCACTGTATAGCTTTCAGTTTCTGTAAGTCCTTCAAGGGACGATTTACGTCTCTCCTTTTTCCTTAAAAACCTTTACCAAAGTCCTGGTCAGAATTCTGATTCTTATGGATGTCTGTCATTATTATACACCAAATCTTTGTATATAATAGATTATTTCTCAACATTTTTGTAGTTTATAAGCACATGCTTATGATGATTGGGTTTTCATCCTCAAGTGTGAAATGTGCCTCCCTCAAACCTTGTTACGACATTAGCACATTACCAGTCTGAAATGAAAAATATCTATAGATTGTTTCTATTTCCGTATGTCTTCTGTGAATAAAGAGAATTTAGAGTTTAGTGAACACTTTATATAACAAAGGTTTATTTTTGTTAATTCTCATTATTCCTTAAATAAGACCAGTTATCTCATAACTTGTAAATAAGTAAGTGGTGTGGGTATAGGTTCAGATTTCCCATATTTAAAAACAGTGAACAAAACAGAAGTAAAAGATCCATTGTTAAACCTGATTAAGTTACTATATTAGGTCTCCACACCTGAAAGTACTTGAGTGTCTAGTATACAGCATTGCTGCTAGTTTTTTTCACACAGCTCTTGAAATGTTTCTATTCATACTATCAAAATATTGATGTGTTTCCCATGACCTTATTTTTAGCCTTCATTTTTCAGGTATTGCATTTAACCTACAACAGCTTGACCATAATGTCATCTCAATTCCTATTTGCTAGACACCATCTCTTTTCAGTTTCCTTCTTTCTCTCCCACCTTGTTGATGTGAATAGTTCTCTTAACAAAATAGTTCAGTAGCAGTCCAGGAATGACAAATATGTAGCAACCTACCAATATATGGTTGTGTAAATCAGATGATTTTGAGAAAACTCAACTGGGCCTGAGAGATAGGGAAGAGTGAGTAGTCTTGCTACCTCTCAGATTACAAAAACATTGTCCTGTAATAATGTTAGATTGTAAGATAATCTATCGAAAATAAGTTATTTTAAAACAATATAAAACACTTGAAGAAAATAAATAGTCGGCTGGGCGCGGTGGCTCACACCTGTAATCCAAGCACTTTGGAGGCCAAGGTGGGTGGATCACCTGAGGTCGGGAGTTCAAGACCAGCCTGACCAACATGGTGAAACCCCATCTTTAAAAAAAAAAATGAAGAAGAAAACAAATAGACCTTTGTGAAACAGGACTGCCTCTTTGTGTGGCTGTTTGTCCTACTTAGATAAAAGAAAATAAGACTGTCTGGATGCATTTGTGATCTCTTCCTTTTCAATTCCTGTGTCCACCATTCCTCTTTCCACATAAAGCTTTGAATATACTAATAGGGCTCATCTTCACATCTTTTCCAGTTTCACAGGAAAAGGATTGTGTTATCCTCTATTTGTACTTGAGTAACGTATTGCCTTTATTATGATTTAATTTCCTTATTATCTTACTCATTTGCATTATAAGCCTTTTTTATCTTGGTTTGGTGATAGATTGGAATTAACCTGTATAAACAAGTGTAGAAAAATGCTGATGGATAGGGAAAGAAAACCCCAAATGTCAGAACCTGTTTTGTTCTTCGCACCTTTCTTGCCCTTCTAACAATAAGAGAAGAAATTGGCACATCTATGGTTGCCGGACCTGCTAAAAAGAGAACTAGCCATATTTTTTCTTAGCAAATTTGATTTAGGACTTAGCCTGTCTTGTCTGACAGCGTTATTGGTCTGCTCCCTTCTAGAGCCCTCTTTTTCCCCCCTAGTTTAAGATTTGTACAAGTAAGGAGAATGTATACTCAAGAATAAGATACTGAGATACATAATTTATTTTTATTTTAAAAACTCGTTTGACCTTGTGTTATTCAGTCTTATTTAAATTGTAGGACTTCCTTTTCTGACTAATGCACCATCGACCTTCCTAATTATATTACCCAGCTCTGATTTTTTTTATTTCTAAGCCTTAAACAGAAGTTTTTTCTTTTTTTTTTAGAGAGATGGAGTCTTGCTCTGTCACCCAGGCTGGAGTGCAGTGGCGAGATCTTGGCTCCCTGCGACCTCTGCCTCCAGAGTTCAAGCAATTTTCCTGCCTTAGCCTCCCGAGTAGCTGGGACTATAGGTACATGCTGCCACGCCTGGCTAATTTTTTTTGTATTTTAGTACAGGTGAGGTTTCACCGTGTTGCTGGTCTTAAACTCCTGAGCTCAGGCAATCTGCCTGCCACAGCCTCCCAAAGTGCTAGGATTACAGGGATGAGCTACCACGCCCAGCCAACAGATTTTTAAAACAATTCTTCATTGCCTTTGAGATAAAATATAAACTTTTAAAGTTTTATTTATTTTTTTTTTTGAGATGGGTTTCACTCTTGTTGCCCAGGCTGGAGTGTAATGGCATGATCTTGGCTCACCACAACCTCTGCCTCCCTGGTTCAAGCGATTCTCTTGCCTCAGCCTCCTGAGTAGCTGGGACCACAGACATGTGCCACTATGCCCGGCTAATTTCGTATTTTTAGTAGAGACAGTTTCTCCATGTTGTTCGGGCTGATCTCGAACTCCTAACCTCAGGTAATCTGCCCGCCTTGGCCTCCCAAAGTGCTGGGATTACAGGCATGAGCCACCGTGCCCAAACTTTAAAAATTAAAAATATATATAAACAAAATAACTGATTGGTTTAATTAATTCTATAAAAGCAGGTTATGGTATCATTCATAGTAAGAGTAGTGTAAAATAAAACTATACTAAAATACTGACTTTTATTTATTTATTTTATTTTTTATTTTTTTAAGAGACAGGGTTTCACCATGTTGGCCAGGCTGGTCTTGAACTTCTGACCTTGTGATCCACCCGCCTTGGCCTCCCAAAGTGCTGGGATTACAGGTGTGCGCCACCACACCCGGCAATACTGACTTTTTACCTATATCATGTATAGACTTGTCAAGGGTATGGAGAAACAGGTATTCTCATACATTGATAATGGGCATATAAATTGATACAGCCTTCTCTATGGAGAGCAGTGTGTTCTCTATGGAGAGCATATCCTTTAACCCAGCAATTTGACTTCTAGGTGATGTACTAAATGTGTGTGAAATAACCAATGTACAAGGTTATTTATTAGGCCATAGTATATAATAGCAAAGGCTTGGAAATAATTTTAAAATCTCCAGCAATTCGGGGACTGATAAATGCATTACCATTCAATTATACAATGGAATTCTACAGAGAGAAGAACAAATGAGTTGTATTTGTATATTGGTATAGAATGATTTTTTTTTTTTTTATAAAAAGAATAAAAGAGAAAGAAAGAGGAAGAGATTTTAGAAAAAGAAAAGGAGAAAGAAAGAAACAGCAAAAGGAAGAAAAAAAATGAAAGAAAGAAAGAGGAAGAGATTTTAGAAAAGGAGAGAGAAAGAAACAG